>LUCH01002914.1:5268-15517 GCA_013368495.1 Paragonimus heterotremus
AAGCAGACGGCAGGCAAATATCCTTAAGATTCTATGTACAATGTGAGCTACGATTTTGGGAGACAGACAGACCGGGGTTATCTCCAGGTCATTACAACTTTACGGTTGCATAAGTTGGTCTCTCGGAATAAAAACCTTGAACCGTCTTCAAGTATTTGACCATCGATCGCCGACACCGAATGGCACCCACATATAAATAACAATGAGGTTAGGACTTGTGTATTTGGTAGTGATTTCAAAATGAATTCCTTTGTTCAGTTTTTAGGTGTGTGTAGGCTTAGGTGGTTGGGTCATTAACTAGCCAGCCGTCTGCCACACCAAGTACTGTTTGTCGATGTTGTTGCCGACTGGCGTAAGGCGAGAGGGGAAATGCTGATGAACTGGCATCAAGAACTGAAGTCAATCACCGAGTGGTTGGTCTCTGTAGGTCGGGTTCGTCTCCTCTGCTAGAGCCTTCGCCGCTCATACAGCCGGTGGCTGGAGAATTCAGGTGAGATGACAGCTAATTGGGCTCACTGATGTAAATGTCGCCGTTGTTTGATCACGTTGTCCTTGAAGTAAGTGCATTTACTGACGCGGTAAGGTGAAAGCCGTAGGGAAGTTGTTTTGCTGTTGACCACTTACTTCCACTTGTAGCTCCTTTATTTGTTTGCAAGGTGTAGGCACCTTTATTTTGAATACTTGGGTTTGCCAAGACGACAAAAAGACATGTACTGCGGGTTACGAGCATTTCGTTTATTCTCATCACTCGATGACATGACACATTCATTTATATAGGTTCAGCGAATGACGACAAACCTGTGAAACGTACACACGTCAAGTGGATGCATATCAGGGTGGGGTAAACGGTTTCAGTGCCATGGCGACGAGACTGATTGCGTCAGCACGTTCTGTCATCAGAGAACCAGTGTGACGCGTGATTAACACCGATTCGGAGAACACTAACATCTTGTGTAATAAGACCACACACGAAGTGGCAGAGTCAGCCACATGACCTGTTGCGACTGAGTGTTTCGTAATCGAGGATGCCGGGTTTCTGTTCAGGTGTTGGCATGCCGGCCTATTTTGAGTCACTGACTGTTCTAATTGCTTGAGAATGTGCGCCGTCCAACAAGATTGGACTGAAACGGTTTCCTGGAGAAAGTTCAGTCAATCAGAGCTCACGCACGAGCTGTTGCAGACTGGATTGTGGTCGATCGACCCCAATCAACCCAAACAGCGATCAACTGCTACAAGGTGGAGATTAAAACAAGTTTGAACACGTTTGAGATTTAAACAACCGGATTGTTTAGGGTAAGCTCGTGGAACGTAACAATGAACATGCTAATCAGCGCGCAAAACGCATGTCACCCAACAGCCATCCGAAACGTCGTTGTTTCTCCATGAAAAGAGCTTTGCTTTTCTAGTAAATTACGGTTGTTTAGTGCCTTTCGGACCACCGTTGTTCTCGTTTCTGTGACCCAGTACGGGACACTCCGCCTTCGATTGTAAGTTTTGGTCAGTTCTGACAATGTATGCCTCGTCACAAATGCAAATGAATTGGTAAATTACGTAGAAGGCAAAGTTATCTGAGGAAGAACGACCATGACAGTGGAGATTAATCCTGCGGATGGAAAGTAATAAACGCAATTCTGCTGAGAGATCAATAGCAGTTTCCAACCTCTGACTTACATCGTTAGTATTTTGGTCTCCTGTCTAAGAAAGGTTGATGAAGACCTGATTCTCCCGTGTTGACTATAGTTATGAATTGGTCACTAACGCCCTGTGGTGAATTTTAACGAGTTCGACCGGATATCCATTTACAAGTAGAACATTCTACAGGGGCTGTCTTTCAGACTTTAGACGGTGCATAATTTCCTTGTCCGATGTAGGCCAAGGGCGCAAATTAAACTAACTGTAGATACTACCCGCTCCATGTGGCTTTTCGGTAAACAGACCAACTGGGTGTACCGTCTGTGCACCTAGAAATAAGAATATCTAACAAGGGTTGCGAGTCATCTGATTCTTCTTCACGGCTGACAAGGGGCTTTCGATAAGTAGAATTAAATAGGTGTAAAAGACTTATGATCTGGTCGCAATCGGCAAGTGTTAGAATGTCGTCGCCAACACAATCAGACAGTCCATCTTCAACCATTCTAAGAACAGTCATCATCACCATGGACAGCAGTACATCAGTGGTTCACACTGATGCTTAACTGCCACACAACCACGAAGAAGGAGAAGCAAGCCCTGTATAGGAAGAGAAGAAAAAATGGAAAGCGAAGGGCACCTAACCACTAAAAATAGCTACGTCTACATTCAAACATACAACATTAAGGCGCCTATCCCTTGCAAACAAACAACGGAGCTGTAAATGAAAATAAGGTGTCATCAGCAAGGCAGCTTCTTTATGGCTTTCACTGCCCCGCGCCATTAAGTGCACTCACTTCACAGACAACTCGGACAAACAATGACAACATCCACCCTACTGAGCTCGATTAGCCGCATCTCACCTAACGTCTCCAGCCACCGACTCTGTGAGTTGCGAGAGCCCTAGCTCTGGAGACGAACCTGATCTACCGTGACCAACTCCTTCGTGGGCGATTTCATTTGTCTGTCTATGAACAATATCAGGGCTACTTATTGTAACACCATCAAATTGCCTATAGTCACACCCATCATATTGAACCCCAATATTTTCCATATACATGAGAATTAATTCTTCAAGGTAATTGATAAGAATTGATAATGAAGTATCATGGAACAAAAGGGAATTACACAGAACTCCACTCTTATGTAAGGGAACATTTGTGAATAGGGCAGCTTTTGTGAAAAGCTCACCGAAACATTCTCCACAAGGTCACATGACTCAAAGGAATGCTTCACTGAACGGAAGTTGAAGATTTTACGGATGGAACCAAGTCGGTGAACTAACCATCAGGCGAGTTTGTGTTACACCGACTCATCCATGGCAAGCATATGTTTCAAAGAAAGGCCAGTTTATTGTAGTTTGAATGATCCCCTCATTCTTGATGCACAGGTCCCGGTCGGTTTCGGTTGCTTATAGTCGTATTCTTGTATGTAGTCATGTAGTGAAAAAATCTGCAGATTCCTCAATGTTTGTTTTTCCACTGGAATGTTACTATCTGACGTGGATCAACTTTGTCGTCCTCATGGGCTGGATAAAAAGAACCCAATGTTTGAGTTTAAACAGTTTTTTTTGTTAGGGTCCCCTTCACTTTCTTTTTTCCTATTAGCTGTGGTTCTCTTTTTTGCCATGGTTATATGACAGCCAAGCATCAACACGAACCATTGTTGTATTGCTGCCTTTGATGGTGATGATGTTGAGGATATTCCTTGTCACTGTTACGACAAACAACGATTGGGACCTCGGTAGCTTCTGATCGGGCTCATGATCGAATGAATGTTGTTTATGACAAATGCAAACAAGAAAAGAAAAGCCGGTCACTTCTGGTGGTGAACGTAAACTCACTTTGTTTGTAGAGTGAGTACCGAACAACTCCAACAGAGTGACGTCGTTCTGATGCCTCTCCACATCACAAACAGTCTCCTGACGTCGTCTGAGTAAACAAACCGAAGACGGTCTTGCAGTGCAAGGTTGGGGCTTTTAGTTGTCTATTAGATTATTAATGATTAAAACTCATCGCAGAATAGGATTCGATCAATGTATCCTCGATGGGAACGTAATCCTACTTGTTTCGTGCTGCTCTGGCTCTCTACCAGTAGTATTCTGATACGTTCAACGCTCAACTGGGTCTCTCATATCTGTTGCTTAATATCTCACTTGCCATCTTTTTATCATGTGTTTCAGCTGCTTTCCATGCTGTTGATTCGACGAATCAATCCTATTCCATGCGGTCTTTTTCGTTCATTTACCTCGAGATCAACCAGTCACAGCAAGAGGCGTCTCACTTGGAAATCTTATGTGACTCTTGTGAGTTGTGTTTGCAATTGAGGGTGTCAGTTTACGATCACTCACTTGTTGTGCTCTGTTCATTTCAGCTCCATTTGCTCAGTTAACTCATCTGTAACTGGGTTTTATCCTGGTAGAAAACACTCATAGTTTCTCGTCGAATCTTCATTCAACCTGTTTTCTTATTTTCTTTCAAGACGACGCTTATTTTTGTGGCTCTAACTACAGTAATTTTGCGTGGACCGATCTGGCTTTTTGTATGAATTTATAGAGGACCGTTTACTGAAGTAAGGTTCTATCGTACAGGTCACTATTGATCGTACTCCACAGGTTGGGTTTACCTCTTAAGCTAGGACCCCGCGAATCAATCGGTAGCTACAGACTAGATGAGATGATGACTTATCAGACGCAGCGGTGCAAATATTACCGTTGTTTGTTCGAGTTGTGTGTGAAATAAATACGCCTACTGACACGATATAGTGGAAGCTTCAGAGAGGCAGCTTTGCTGATGACGCCTTATTTTCACTTGCAGCTCGTTTATTTATTTGCAGGATGTAAGCACCTTGATTTCAAACGTTTGAGTTGTTCAAGTTTCCTTATTTTTTCTTTTTTTGGCTCAGGCTCACTCTTTTCTTCATGGTTATATGACAGTTCTGCATCAGCGGGAACCGCCAATGTATTGTCTATGAGTCTGATGATGACTACATTAGCAATGTGCTATTGTTTAACTCCTATCTATGACATTACTCAGAGTTTCAGTATTCTTACTACCTGCAACACTCCGTACTTTCTGAATGGTCTACCTTTACAGCTGGTAAGTTCGGTTATTACAGTAAGCTTATCTGGCTAACTGCACTCAGTCGAATTAAAGAATGGGCTTCAAGATGGCCACATATTTGTATCGATTTGGTGGGTTATTAGACACAATTCTTGTCCTTTGGGCACAATCATCCTGCTTGGAGCACAACGGGCTCATTGTGGTGTTGACGTAAAACGCGACCTTGGCTTGGTCATTCGGTTTATTCTGTCGAATGAAGAACTTGCCTCGTACATCTCATCATTTGGCCAACTACACTTTCGAAATACAACCCTGTTGATTCAATTCTATAACCTGGTTTGCTGCAGAAGTTTCGAGATTAGTAAGAAAAGTTATCAGACAAAAAATACCATTAGAACCGTAGGTACGGGTATTGTATGCGGACACAGTTAGAAAGGCCACCGTAAAGAGGCTGGTCGGAATCGGATACCATTTTTGAGGCAAATGATCTACCTGCTTTAAAACGTTGAATTACGGCACATTTAACTGAAGCGAGGACGATCACTACCGTTAGACAAATGCCTGGTGAATCTGGAAGGTGTTTTTTGTAACTTTTCATCAGAGGATCAGAAGATTGTCAGAAAGTAACGTAGCCAGTGCTATAATACATGCGCATCCACAAAACGAAATCATACGAGATGGAAAACTGCCTTAAGTCGGAAATACTAAAGGTGAAAACCTTGTTGGTGTTCCGGGACCATTCGAACTTGTAGCCTGGTGTGATGCCTAAATATTTTACAGACTGGCGCCTATGAACCTGACTTGGATGATTGTTGAATGTAGTGTGTGCACGTCTACATGATTCACCGTTCATAGTATGCTAATACAGTGCGTAGCCTAGCATTTGCCTACGTCTGACTGGAGACTACATTATATGATCTACTCTGTTGGACAGTTGATCCTTAGCGTGCTTACGCCTGCGTGTCGGTGTTGCATTGTCGTTCCTGTTTGTCATAGTCTACCATTCTCCTGTACACTTGGTCTCCTTACTATACGACTTCTACATTACCAATATGACAGCGACTGTTGTCAAAAAGCTACTGGTTGTGTTCCTTTAAAAATATCCCTACACTTGTACGTGTTAAGTAATAAAGGACAACACAGTCAAACTATTCTGTTGAGTGAGGTTGGGAATTATCCATTGATCATCGAACCTCGAGGGCGTAACTTGCATACTTCAAAAGAATCGAATCCTTTCGAACGGATGTGGGACTTATATAAGACGTAAATAAAACTGGAGCAGAAGTTGCGACATGAAGTACACCTGAAATTTCGTCTAGTGAACAATGCGGCTAACAATTTTAACATGGTAATTGGGAGTACTTCGTAAAGTCATCGTCTAACAAGACTGTGGGGGCTGGTTGAATACTGTACTCCACGATAAGAAAATGTTCTCCTATCGCTGCAGTTGAATGTATTGCTGTAATCAAGGAACCAAAACTGGGTTGTCTCACATTTGTAACAATACCGTTCTCAATTCTTCACCGCAATGAAACGTCCCTAACTTCATCGGAAAGCCACCCTTGCATGATTGTCCATTGCCGTTATCGAGCTCTTGATTTAGTTCATATCAATAATATCTGTAGTCGTACAAGCCATCCAAACTAGGGCTCTTCTGATCACCGAATACTACATTGTGTTCTGTTCTGTCTACATTATGTTTAACTCGTTCGAGGATACTCACTGAGGTCAGGCGAACAACAGAGTGGCGAACAAGTCTCGTTTTCTGTATTTGGTCATCAGGCTAATTACAACACAACAAATATGAACGTAGTACCCGGGGCAGGTAGGAGAAGCGACCAATAGAGGTTGCGGATTGCGCGATTACTAAAAGTTACACAATTACTATCCAAATTGTGAGTTCAAATGATTGTGGGCCAGGGGAAGTTGTCCGTACAAGTTCCTTCTGAACGTAAGGGCCAGGGTTGCGCCGTATCATGCTCCGGCCAAGTAGTCTACCGGTTTCTTATAACCCATTAGGTTGGATCTAGCAGAGTGTATTTTTTGGAACACGTTTCAGTTCATCCACGTGATCCAATTCCTCAGCCTAAACAGTCAAAAGAAATTCTTACTCAAAATCGCATCGCTATTTACGAACCTACTTCGACAATAGATGGTTGAGTACATGTATGATGATGTCGAACGTAATAGTGACGATGTGAGCACCTCAACAGTTGACCTGAGAGGACTGTTGATGCTTTGTACTAGTTCCATCCCGTTTCCATTTAACAAGTATATCCACCGGCAGAGAGATGGATTGGCGGTAGTCTAATCCTTAGATCCCCTCTGGGCTTATGTTTTCGTGAACAAACCGAGGAGGTATCATTGGAGTGTAATCATTGAGAAATTTACATTTTATAGGTGCTACTTAGGTAATATGTTTTGCGTTATCAACGGGTATTTCAACGTGAACAGTGTTATATCACTTTTTAAGTCATTCTGTAATATTATTAAACTCACCAAGCAGTCAAGCAGCAACGACTAAGTAGTTTACTTTGGATGTTGGCATATTAAGCGGTGATTCCAGTTAACAAAAAGTTTACAGGAAACGGACTTGGAGTGCTCGGTGCATTCACTTCGACAGATTCTTTCTGTTAAATCAATGGCAAACCCTCCTGCGATGCCTGACCGGAAGAACGTTGAAGATATGAACCAAGGAAATTTTGCGAGCTGCCCTAGACTTTCTACAAAAACTGCTCCTGCAGAGTGGTTAGCCGGTATGTTTTATTCAGAATGCTATGCAGGCGGTCGTGTTGAAATCATCTTTCACTCTGTGAATAGGAAATGTGTATTCTATGTTCTACAGCCGGTTGTTGGGTGTACTCATTTGTCTGCTCGTTTGCAACATCATATATTGGTCTGTTACAAGACGATTGTTTGATTGACTACATGTACACCATCCTGCGCATTTAAACGACGATGAGATTAAAACGGTTTCAGTCGTAACTGTTGGTTATTGGGCAAACTGATCATTCTGTCAATAGAAAAAGTGCTTTTCGGGTTGCGTACTAAGTGCTAACAAGTCAGTCAAAAATGGTAGAAGTCTGAATGCTAATCGTTGCCGAGACTATTAGTATTCGGTTTCGTAACCTTGACCTCTGCAGCCAAAAAAAGTGCGCGGACGTTTTGTCCCTCCCCCCCTTGGGCCACAATCAATCAAAGTCACGGCTTGAAACAATGATTAGACAACTGTCAAAAGACGTAGTCCCCAATCACCATTCCCTTATTTTCCCACTCACCCTAGTTACAGTCATATTTATTGTGTTGTAACTAACCCGATGATCAGACACAGAAAACAAATTTTGTACGCTACTTTGTTGTTCTCGTTTGATGTTCACCAGTCAAACTTAATTGCCAGTCATTGTGCTGATTCGACCGTAGCAACATTCGCTGAGATGGCGATAAGTAACTAACGTCGAATTCTCTCTGATCTTGTGAGCTCAAGTTTTGGACATCTCGAACGCAAAGTTCCGCTTACTTCCATATATGCTACTGGTCACGCACTCACTGATGTGATCTGTTGACAACACTGCTCCTGCCGAGGTTTGGACAGTGTGATAGTATCCAGCTCGCATGTGACCTTATATGCTACATGAAAACGAACACGTTACAATTTTACAGCCGAAAAAGTAACGTAACTACCATTGCTTCACATAAATATCTCATGCACTATAGCTGTTTCTGTATGACATACGGTTTCTACTCCTTCCAAATCGTCTTTTCACTGTCACATACGGGGCCGAAATCTCCCCTCTCTCAAGCTCTGTCAGTTGCGCCATTCATGACATTCGTCAGTAATGGTAAATGACTGGAGCTGATGTGGTTCGTTTGCCAATTAATTTATGGATGCTACCCATTCATCATCTCTGTTACTCAGTGGTGTTCATTGTATTGGTCCGAACACAACTCATGCTTTGGAACTGATTACCCGACTTTTTCGTAACTGTTTGTATTCCATCCATCGACTATCAGCTGTGCTCATCCGGTGCAGTTCGTTGTATGCCGGCGGGTGCCGTTCGTAGTATGTCCACAGACATCGGTTATCATGAATAGTCATTCTAATCAATCCGATATTTTCTGTCCATAGAGTATTTACTCGTTCTCATCAGTGATGTTCCACTAGTGTTTACTGATAATATTGTCAGTCCCTAAACGTAAAGTCGAGTTGTGATCCCTCTCATCCTCAATGCTCTCCTATGTTTTGGGCTACCTGACACACATCTTGTTCTAGTACTAATTACGCGATGTCAAGCACCCATCTGGATCGGATACACCTTTTTTTTTAGCTTACAACCAATCTTGACCAACTAGATTCGCACTTCATGAGCCCGGGATCAATAGTTACATCTACCAAAGACTCCGGGGTTTGGGATTCAGATCACAGCTATTTAAACAGTACTTACTGTCTAGGCTTGAACAGCCTGGCAATCTCCAGCCTACGTGTGACCTAAAATTGCATTATGTGACTGACTTTTTGTAAATAAATCTAGCGGCTCTGTGCTCCTTCACCTATAGTTTTTTCTGTTCCTCATCTTCCCAGGTTTTTCCGGTCACTTGTTTCGCGTTGGGTTATTGGCAAATCGAACGTCGTAAATGGAAGCTCGGTTTGATTTCACAACTGGAACAGAACATTCGATCTCCACCTATTCCACTACCGGCCACGTAGGTTGTGCATTCGAGACATTCCAGGTTGAATTTCTAGCGCTCAGGCCAGCACTGATTTACCGGAGTATTGTCCAATCCGAGTGCGTGGTCATTTTGATCACAGACGCGAAGTACTCATCGGTCCGCGGCCACTGATTAGTGACTTTATCGTGCCAGCCGGTCCTGGTAGCGAATGGAATGTGCCACATCGCACAGACCAGTCGAATAAGAGTGGATACCTACAAAGCTCAGCTCCCGTACAAGCTCCCTTAGGATACTTCGTGGTTACTCCGTTCTTTTTAGCCGACAGACCTGGGTAGGTTGGTAAATTCACTTATTGGTTCCATGTGCGTTTTTTTGCAGAGATAGTATTCTGGTCAATCGCGGCTGGATACAGACAAATTTTCGGGATCCCCATTCACGCCGTAAAGGTCAGGTGGGTTTAGATTGTATGTTGAGCCAAAATTGGGTTTAACTGCCATAGAGGGAACTGCGTTCATTTATCTTTATGTATTCATTGCTTTGTTTGCCACAACTTCTTACACATGTGCACAAAATCTTTTGTTGTGTATTTGTAGATTTTCCGTCGTTTACGTTCAGACGCTATAGTTGAGGTGTCATGCTGCAGCCACGGCCCCATCATTGAAAGCTTACTGTTCAGGTGACTCCGATTGGGCTTAACTCGTCCATAGGTTGTAATCGGTAGCGTACAAACACGGTTCTCGATATTCTAACCATCTATAGTTTGTTTGTCTCAAAGTCGTTCTCTACAATTAGATGGGCTTGCAGACTGTAGCCCGGACTCTACTGTGTTACTTCCTTTGCTAGTGTTTTGTGTCTCAACTGTTAATGATGGATTCCCGACCTATACTGCT
>LUCH01002914.1:53092-66447 GCA_013368495.1 Paragonimus heterotremus
TTTTTTTTGCAGGTTCCAGGGCATGGAATAAATATGAAACTGTTGCAGATATTTTCAATGAACAAGATGTTTATTTCCAAACATGGGACATTCTGTTAACTGCCTGCAATCTGATTTTAACAAAAAAAAATATTTTGATCGCAGTGGTTTTTTCAAATTGTTCATTAATGAACAAAAAAGGATTATGGTAAGTCGGCTGTTTTTATCCTGCTAGCTTCTATTGAGTAAATCCACCGAATAGACTGTCCATCCCCATGAAAGAAGATCCGTATGTATGAGTTTTAATCCCCTTCTCCCATAGCTCACAAACTACGCCATTGAACTCTATTTGGCCGTTGAAGTGGCTGCTAAGGAACTGAAATGTGCTGCGTACTGAAGTGTTTTTGTGAGCTCGGTAGGTGTTGGTTGAGTTTGCGCTCCGCCACCTACCCTTTCAGTCACTCCGTTATCATCCTCTGGTCTTTTCTCAGTTCACACCTCGACAATTGTTGATCATCCGTTTTACAAAAACGCAAATTTAAAAAAAACTTCCCAACACATACATGGTTAAATATGGACCAATTACTGCCCTTTCAACGAATACTACTCACCGGCATCTCACCAGATTATCGATCAGTGATTACCTCCAGGCAGATAACTGAAACACGCAAAACAGCCAACCGACTGACCTGATGTTCCACATTTCGAAAGCGCAATGACTGTCCGTTTATGTTCATGCACTGGTCAGCAATCGACCTTCTTCTACTAACTGCCACATCTCGAGCCGTACGTGCCCAACAGTCTCGGAGCTCCACACGCACTCCACGGTTGAGCAGCACCAGTAAGATCAAACTTGCCCACAGATGTCCGTTATGGTCAGCCTTTTCTAGCTGGTGAAAGATACGGACCGCACGATGAAGCATCGTTCCTCCGTGCGCGTCTCGGATATCAAGTGGAGCGGTTTTCACCACTTTAAGCGTGGTTCGTAGTGGAACGGTCTCTTGAAAGGCCCAAAATGCAACCGGACCTGGAGGTTGTGATGCTATTGGGATTTGGGAATAAAAGCAGTGAGGGCCATAAGTGGGATCTGGCTTCGCGGATGTGATCACATGTGTGCTAACGGGACAAGTGTATGACTGATCATAGTCCATTGTTCTCAAAATGTTTGCTTTCCTGAGTTAATCCGTTCCTGCTACATTCCATCTACATGTTATTTACCTGTATAACAATATTCGTCAGTTGTATGTCCCGATAGACGGCAAGATTTTCTGAATCTCCTGCTGACGTTTTTCCTTATAGGATTCACCTTCAGTCAGCTGGTTTTTCTTAACATCAGTGGCTGTCGTCTTAATGGAAATGAAGTGGTTACATTAGTAGCTTGCATACACACATGTTTACACCGTCGTTGAGTTTAAATATTGTTGTAACTTGGTATGCGGCCTACAAAAGCATAAAACAGACAACGGAATAACGGTTAGTGGAACGGTAGATGACGGAACGACGTTCAACGGTTCTGAACGACGGACTACGAAATATGCAAGATTAATACGAATCTTCCCGGCCGACCCAACCACCCAATGCCAACGGATGAACACGGAGAGAAGACAGGCCTCCGGACGGAGCCACTCTGTGCCACTCAATCGGAAGACAACACGGTCACAAACTAGACCACATTTAAAGGGCTTGTGATCAATCAGAAAACAGAGGCAGAAAGCGGGCCAGAGGAAGATTCACACAGTACAGTGATGTCCAATTAATGGACGTGCGTGTGGGCGGGGCGCCAGAATTTGGCACAAAGGTTGAGAACGCACGTGATGGGTGAAGTGGCACGTGACCGTGCCTACTATGAAGGTCACTACAATCAGTAGTGAGTTAGGCCACTGCGATGGCATGTAAAACGGTATTTTCTGGAAATTGGGTTCTTCCCCGACACATATCATAACAACATAGGTGAACAATCAGTGATGAAAAATGAGTACCGAGATACCAGCGGATTCGATTCTGCAACAGTTAGGATAGGTTTTATGAACAGTGCTGATGAAGCAAGTAAACGATATCCCCCCCCATAGAATTATGGTTTGTAATCTTAGCTTTCATTACTCGAACCCACTAATTACAGCTTCTACTTCCCTGAAAATCGTGTCGCAAGTCGCTGTCATCGCAAAGCGTAGAATATGCCTTGACAAAATGCACTGATTAATGAAACATATGTAACAAAATCAGTTATATCAGCCAATAAACCTTGCTTGTTCCGAACACAATAGTAGACTGTATCGTGGCTTGGGAGGCAATCCTTACACTATATATGTACAGTACCACGAACGTCACTTGAATATCTCTGCCCACAAACATACCTGAGTAGAACTCGGTTAAATCTGCACCATAGGTCAACATTAACTCTACTGCTTCGGTAGTGGAATAGTCCATTACACTGACGATCAGTGGGCGAGGCACAAACATGGCTCGTAAATTTGTTGGATCTATGCCGTTGTAGTAACGATCAACGTAGGACTTCACTTTTCTCGCGCTGTCACCCAAAGCTGAAACAGGAAAGAAAATCAATAACTTTCATGTTTTGGGAACGAACAACTTTAATACCACATTGCTTGCATTTTAACAGACATTACAGTAAATGACCACCTGGGTAATCCGGGGTTGAACATGTGGAAATACGAAAATATGTACACACTGCAGACTCTACTGACATAGACACTCAGTAAACAGACAACCTCTGGTTAGGTATAGAACACCAAAACTCTTACCTAAGCAACACTTCATCCTGGCCAGGTCACCAGCCATAGCAGCCATTGCAAAATCGCTGATCCCTACATATGATTGCAATAGTTGGATCAATTTTTGTCCGGGTGTCCGTCTGCCGTCTGTTTCTGTATGTGACGTACAGCTGTCACAATTCGCGGAAGGTGGCTGAGTAAACAAACTGTGACGATGTAAGTGTCTTGGAATAGCAGCTTTTGCTAATTCAACAGTTTCCAGACCGCATCGAGTGGAACGAACGTGCACTAAATTATTTTGCAAACATTGCCTTATTTGAGAAAGAAGAGACTCGCACACTGACATTGGCTGGCCATTTGTGATTGCCCTAATCATGTCGTCTAGCACGGGCCAAATCCCAGGCAAACCTTCTATGGCTGCAACACAGCCAGATCGTTCAGGATCCACATGAAGAACACGTGAATTTCGAGGCCTCAGTGTGAAACAATCTCGAGGTACATAGAATTCCCGGTGAACGCATTCGTTTTTTAAGTTTCCAATGGAGCTGTCAACACCTGGAATCAGAAAGGATAGTGCGTGTGATTATGTCATATCTCATCTGCAATTGGATCGAATGGAATATCTTGTTAGTTTGATACGTGGTGCCACTCGATGGCTCTACTGGGCGCTTTCTGGTGTCAAGTTACGTGAATAAAACCAAAACTGCTGAAATGCTATGAATAACTTCAAGTTATTCAGATAGGTGGTCTAGGTGGTCTAGGATCAGTGGTTGTTGAGCACGCGTCAAGGCCGCTGGTGTACCCACACTCGCGCCGAGGCTTTAGCTGTGTTCTGATTGGTCGAGTCTTCAACGACCAACGACTAAATCGTCCACGCACATAGTTTGTATTTCTACTGAGTCGCGCGTTCTCTCTACCACTGTCATAGTCTGTAGGCTTACTGCTGGTTGCACACGCATAGGAATACAACCGTAATAATATTGCCATTACGTATGCCAGTGACAAGTTAACATGAGTATCAGCCTAAATTTCAAATTTTCGTTTGTTTGTCATTACACGCTGCGACTGATAGGAAGATACGAACTTTCACTACTGTCTTATGAACTCTGTCACCTGAATGCATTGTTGGGTAAACATCGGAAACTTATACGGACTGTTGCAAATGAAGCCATACAACGTAAAGCACGGGAAACAGTAGTACATAAATAGTTAATGTAATATATAGAATACGTTATCATATATTATATTATATATAGTGCATGGAACTTAAGAATGTCCCTTAAAGTGTGTCTCCAACTGATAAGATTCAAAGGAGAATTGACCAGTGTATTACCATAAAACAGATAGATATGAACCATCCGCGTTCCAGTGTTACTAATACTAACATGCAATAAACGAGTTGGACTGTTTACGTAAATTGTGACGGCCAATTGCATGCAACGATCAACTGTTATGCAAACTGTTCCGAATTTTGCACACTTGGATGTTAAATGGTTTTGCATGCGAACCACAGCCACGCATGTTAACTTGGTTCCAGACCCAGTGAACATGGTAGTATAGTGTGCTGTCTCGGAAATCCACGGTCTACGTGACTCGAGTGTGGTGTATCATCAAGTATTTACAGGTTTCCCGATTGTAAATAACGTTCTAATGTTGTCAGATGTTATAGTCGAAAAACCCATTGTTCAACTTGGAATATATTTGAATCATGAAATGTTCATTCTCCTTACTTCGTTCATTGAAATATCAGGGACTGAGAAATTCGATGTGTTTATTTCCGGCCAGAAGTAACCAACTAGTCCGCGACACTGTGGTGACGCTCCATTGTGTCGCATACATGGCTAGTACGTGTGACCCGCATTAAACAGTTTCAGTCTATAAGAGAAACAGTACTTTTTCCTTGCAGAGACAAAAGTATTTGTATTGGCTGTTACTACTGGTTAGCAATCGTGTTCCGATTTGATCGGAAAGTTCGCTACTTCTCCCCTCGACCGTGATTCAAACAATTCGGTTGTCTAAACCAGACATGCTTTTGGGCAATTCGATTCAACCGTCAACTTCCTACAAATAAACTCAGCATTGCAGCTTGTGTGCTGCCTTTGATCGACCCCGTTTCCGCTCGCAACAGCCTGCGCGTGAACTTCGGTTGGGTAGATGTTCTCCAGTGAGGAAACTCCTCTAATCCAATTTCATCACAAATTACATTGTCGACTCGGCTGTCATTTTGTGATACATCAGCCTACGGATCTGGTGGCCATTCATGGAAGTTACGGGTAAAATTGGTGTCTTTGCTTGTTGTACCTTTCTAACTTTCCTGAAAACTCTAGGACATCCAACACTTAACAGAAGATTGTTCGGATCACCTAAAACAGTCTTTGTGCCCTTTTTCCAGAGAGGGATAACGATTTACATAAAAACTTATGGTGAAATCGTTTACCCGCAAGGCGACATTGACCAGATACGGATTCTGTTCCAATTACAAAGAAGAGGTTCGGTGTTAACACAGGTTGCCATACACTGTGCATTACAGTGCGTCTAGAAAGACACACTCAAACAATGTAAGCAGGAAAAACGCGCGTGTACTGACAGGCGGTGATGAGAATACTAATTCGTAGTCAGTAGGTTTGAAGGTTGAACATATCGCTGTTTCACCGTCAGCAAATTGGGCCTCCACAGATAAGTAATTCAAGCATACTCAGTTCTGTGTTGCCAAGTTTGCCCACGTCAACACTGGCGTTCTCGATTCTCCGTGTACTTCACATGTCCATTCAGGACTGCCACACAGTCGAAAAGTAACAAAACACGCCTGCCTAAAACGTGGCCTGTCTGTCATAATCCAGCCGTTTCAGTAAGGGGTTGCGTTTGTGATAATTGGTCTATGTAGCATTGTCGATATGCTTGTGTTTCTTACGCGCACCATTCAAACCGTTAGTTTTGGATTTACCATAGAGATAACATCAACATAAATACATCGGTTGGTGGTGGTGAATTCAACCGAATCGAAAACAGTTACGATTACAAAGAGGACTTACAGTTGTTCCACAAAATAAACTCAATAACAAGATGCTACTGATTAGGACTTGCCTATTTGTAGCAGGAAACCTAACAGATACTGATCAGGAACTTTGGTCACGTCGTATCCAAGCTCTGTTGAAAATTTCCTATCCGATGTCCACGCATAGACGCTTTGGATTGAACACATTTCTAGTTGTCGGTTCTCAAGAGAGTTTGTGCGATTCATCTCCGGCCATGTACCTTTTTCTCCCATAATCGTTGATTCCTGCCCAGAGCTTGTCTTTACCTCAAGCGCATCACCAGTCGGGTCCGGAATAGGCTCGAATTGAGTACTGCCCTCGTGATTAATTTGCTCGGCTCTCTCGTTTTCATTTTTCACATCAGCTGAGTCAGTGTCTGACAGTGATGGACCAGGAAATCGAGTGATTAATGCTGTCTCTTCCAGCGAAGTTGTACTCGTGTTCAGAATCGAATGAGCAGCGAGTGTCAATGCGGTTCGACCAAGGTCATCACGAGTTTGAATATTCACTCCTGTAAGTGCGATTTTAAACATCAGTCGTACCAAGCCACGCTGGAGCACTGGATTTGAACTGGTTGCAAGATACCTACGTATATTTGGATGTAGATAGCGGAGAGCGAACAACAGATTATGATGATATTGAATTGCCAATGGTGTGCTTGGTGAGGTTGAACGTACGTTATCTCATTCATAGCTTCTAAGTCGTTCGTTGTCAACACACGTCAGTTTATCAATCTGACAGAGAACAACCCATGCGCGTTTGACAGTGTTTACTATTTTATCTGCTTCTTCAGCACGGTTTGTTTCTAAGTATTTGCCGTCAGATAACTACGAGCCACCTAATCACACGTGGTAGCATGGTCAACATTTATTCCTCTGCATGCACCCGAAAAACCACCTGTATCAATGGCTTCTCTTATTGCCTTCTTATTGAAGGTTAACTAACGTGACTGTAGTCTTTAAGAAGAACATTACAGGGAACATGCTTAAAACACATCTTGAATTCATTAACTTGAAAAAATGTCCCCAATGTATCAGTGTGTCTGTAAACATGTGTTACGCTGACAAACGTGTGAGCGGTGATTACAGTATGACCACAGCTCAGTCATCTGAGTAGTCGACTAATTGACTGTTGTCTTCACTTCAACAGTTACAGCAGGAACAAAGTTGTAAGTGAGCAACTGGAACATGTAGCCTTGAGAACTGTCATATTTTGTTTGACATATGTGGCCAAACGTAATGTCCTATCTGACCTAATTCTAACATTGTCAAGTATTTTACAACAAACTGAGCCCGTGGATAAAACGAGGTTTGCCAACAATAACGTGAAGATTGTACTCTGCGTGTGTGTGTGCTGTCTTCAGTTGCATAAATCTATCCCATTGTTTTAAGTTTGGTAACTTATTATAAGTTCAACTTACTGTTCTACCAAGAAATGCAGATAACCGGCATGATCTCGTCGTCTGCGGCGCGATGCTTTGAAACCCGGATCGTCGATCAAAGCCCAAGATTTGTCCAACTCCTCACGAGTGGTCGCTTTAGACACAGCACGCACGAACGGGCACTGGTCAAATGCGTCTTTTTCACGTTCCAACTCATCTGGAATGGAGTAACAACATGATATCTTATTAATACAAGCAGATCTACAAATCTTACGTGTGCTAGTGCATACACAGCTAGTCTACTGGATCAAGTTGAACAGTCTTAGTTGGTTACTTACTTGTCAATTCCCCTCAAACATTAAACTGCGTGTAGACAAATTCATGAGGAAAAGTCTTACCGTACGTCCTAACAGACGTACTTTACGGTTAAACGAAGCAAAAGCGAAGATACACCAACAAGATCAGTCGAGAGAAGCTCGTGATCCAGTGACTGCAACCTCACGACAGCTCACTAACGTGAGTGAAGTGTGACGCAACTAATCAGTCAGTACCTTGACTCTTCTATTCGAACAACATGTGCAAGTATGGAGCAGCAGGAGCACCGGCTGCCCATTCGGTACAACTACTTTCGACTGCCTAATAAGCAGTCAACCGATAACACAAAAAGACGTTAATGCTATTGAGTCATGCACTTGTTTCAAGTGACTTGATCAGTGTGTTTGCAAACCTTCTAAGATCGCCATGATTGTAGGTAAACTGTAAAGAGAGCTGTAGAGTCTTTTCACAACAAAGTTCTCAGTGGTGGAGGCGACAGGTAGAGGGAGACAACTACCCGTTCTACAGAAACAAATTTCTTAGGAGTGCTTTAGAAACAGAAGAGCAGTGTTTTGTGATCTCAGTTGTGTAATGTCTTACAATAAGTTGACGATAGAGGAGGTGACTTTCTCAAAGAACGCACAGTTTAAGGACATATCGTCCGTTCCATTAGTACAACGATGATGGAAACGAAAGCCACAGTGCAAGCACGTTCAGAAACGGATTTTGAAAGAAAAATATTTATTACCCACTACTTACGAACTCGTCAGTAATACGGTGTTTTTATAGGAAAGCGGTTGCTCCGTATCTTAAAGCATCTTAAGTATATTCACATATTGGTGATTTTATATCACAAAGCGCTACCCGAAGACCTTAGTTAGACGGTAGTAGATGTGTTGCTTACATGGTCTTGTTTCTGAGCTACGTTCAATCCACAGTGCGGGTACATTCTCCCATAAATATCCTCTAAACATGTGTTTGCCACATAGAGGATATGGACCTTACAATTCGGTTAACATTCGGTAAGACCATGGATCCTGTCTTACACAAATGGTCACTGTTCACCGATAACGGTTCACACATTCTCTTTTCGTCTTCTCTCTTGTTGGTCTACTGTACGAATGGTCCGTTTGTTTAGGGTTTGCTTTATCCGGGACTATCCAACTAACGCATACTGTATCGACTGGGTAGTCATTCAAACAACTTCAACACTAGTAACACTTAAATAATAGGTCTTGGTGACCAGTATTTGTAATGCATTCATCCACCAAGAACAACTGATAAGTACGCATTAACCCTCATGGTCTACTCAGAACGAATCATTCTAGATTCTCAAGGCCAAATGTTTTAGAACTCTTAATCCACTCACCGAGATAGAGTTGTTCGTGTGGTAGTCCGTACGAACGTAGTAGGTCAGACATTTCGTTGCCCCGGTCTCCTAGCGTAAGACGGAGCTCGGCAATTAGTGAACGTGGTGGGTCTTGTCCACGGTCCTTTGTCTCCAGATCACATTTGTCTCTTTCTACGAAAAGAACAGTAAGAAATTGAAAAACTGGAACTTATAAGAATGTATAATACACGAGTAACGAATCCCCCTACTGTAATCAATCACCTGTCCGTATGATATAAACTGATTTTAACTCAGGCCTACCGTTGAGTTTCGTGCTTTCCAACATCAATCGACTATGAATAATCCTAAAAAATGATAACAGAGTCAAAGATAGCATTAAAATGTGAATGTCTGCATAAACTCTTTCGTGTACTCCAGTTTTCTAGTCTTCTTCAGACAGCAACGTGACGTCACCACTTTGGTGTTCCGATAACACTGTCTAGGGGTTTGATTCTAGGACAGATAATATGAAGATCCACTGTCAATCATTAAAAAACATCCTTGAGTTTTGTCGCTTGATTTTGGTTGGTATGTCTTCTGTTGGGTTTAAGGAACAGTGCGAATTTCGTTCAGACGAACTTGTGTCTGTTTGACAACCTTGTTGGATGAATCGTTCACAGGAATGACCACCAAAATCCCATCCATAGGCAGCCTTTGGCGAAGCCGGAATTGATGGAGATTCGTATCTAAACAAAGCAACAGAATACTTGTTATAATCCTATCAACCAAGCGGAATCAGAACGCGCTGTTTGAGAGCGCAAACTGGATTTCTTCCAGCCAGTACGTGACCAAAACGAACGTGACATGTTAACCATAGATGTGGCCAGCATGACAATCAACCATTCGGAAAGCACATTTGTTGATCCGATTTGGCCGGATAGCCGACGCTTGGTGAGACGAACAGGTACAGACGGGAGGTTGAATGAAAGTAGGTCAGAAGTCTGCAAAAATGGGAGCTACTCCACAACAATCCCCCAAAAAGATTTCACAAATTTAGCAATGCAGCGAAAGCAATGAAACTGGCAAGCTATTCTACTGATCGTCAATATCAGTCAACGCTAATAATCTGTAAGACAAGCTGTAGATGCGGCCAGTTAATACCGCTGAGCCGGCGATGAACACACTTGAAAAACGCATCGTTTTTCTTCTTGATCAGCAACATTTTTGCGCACATGCACCCACCTGCGCTTATCAGTTACCTGTATATCAGCGTTTCAAGCGCAATGGGGTTGGAGTGGACGAAGCCATCGATACGAGGTCAATCAATGACTCGCGGAAGGCTATGGCCAATCAATGTCGGCAAATCGAACAGTGATCACTCCGAACGGCAATCTGGCCTAGCCCATGATTTTGCAGTAACAAGCACCGGGGAAAAAACAATTTGCTTGAATATGTCAAACACAGAAGCTACAAACTGAGCCGATACATCAATAGGAAAGGTGAGGCTTCAGTATTAGTTGTATTCCATCATATTATTGAAGTTTTTGCCTATGAAACAACTGTTGGAAACCCAATACCACTGATATTTGTTTTTGACTACAAGCTCTTCTTTCAATGCAGTCTCAGAAAGCGGTCTTCTTCGTACAGAAAATTCCAGTGAGAGTGAAGGAAATTCAAATAGTCAGACGTGTCACACACGCCCGAACCGTGAATGCTAAGTTGGGCGTAAGTCCTTTGGTTCGAACTCCAGATTTTGTTGCCAGGTCCATACATCTGGTACGCATTATGCGATCACATTCAGACGGTCCACCTTAATATATCAGAAATTAGCTATCCATGACACGATCCTGTTATCGCGAACACTCACAGCTGATGTAACCTGTCAGGCAAAAATTGTACAGAGTCCGTCAGCATCGATTACGTGACTCGGACCAGATATCAAAAACGTGCGACCGGCACTCGAAACTGGCTGCGGTCTCAGGTGTGTGTATTGACAGAATATTCATTCACTCAGAGTGGATTAAACTATGTGCTACCAGTAACGTTATCACCTTTTCGGCACGGGTCGACTGCATGATCTAAGCACATTTCATTCATCTAGCCACCACTTCACTTGAACCTGCACAGTTCCATGGCACCCCGCATGTTGAACTCCAATGATCAAACTTTGGTGATCGATTGAAAGGTAGCTAACAGGCTGATGAGACACCACCTCACTTCTGGGAGTTAAATCAAAGCCATTGGGTGAGGGATTCAACAATCACACCGAGGATCCTACAATGCAAACTGGTGGTGCTTCAGGATGTGCATGACGTTTCTGAACCACACAGTCAATAGTCTGATCAACAAGAACTTACCGTAGCCCGTTTACTGGTAAAGTCGGTCACCCATAATGACCAGATGTTTTAAGGTGAAATGTTGTCACTTAGCAGTACTGCATCGGTTACTAAATCGATGTATGGATATCTAATTGCATACTACTCCATAGTTTATCACTTCTTCTGTCACACTCCGCATCGGTTGCTGTCCATTAAGACTAGTAGACCATATGATCCTTTCGTTTCTTGCACTAAATGTTGACTGATTATTAGAAGTTTGTTCGAAGGCGTTCACTTATTCACACTGTCGTACTCTATCTCGCGTATGTAACTGAAGTGACTCAAAAGCCTACAACTTTACATGACGATCTTGGAGTTCTTCAAATGTCGGCTAGACAACCGCTAACGAAAAGTGATAACACGAACGTGCAAATGTAGCAAAACTGTGCTCGGTGAGCACTGAGAGCCACCCGTCGCGTCTTTAATTTCTTTGTCAGCAACTGTGTATCAGAATATCATCAATGTGAATGAACAGTTTACATTTTTGAGAAGCCACTGAGAGAAATTTTGAATCAAAAAAGCTGCCACAGAAATATAAAGTCATCGTGAACGAATTCTCATCAGAAACTTCCGGTACTGCTTTATCCTTCCTTAAACATTTTTATGCAGCACTTCCACATACTGTTGACGAAATAATCTATTCTAAGTGAATCGAAAGTATGCCATTCTCACTTTGGAGCACCCTTCAACTTGAACGTAGTGCAAACTGACTGGGACAGTATGCCCCAGAAATTTTCATTCCGGTTTAGAAAGAGGTTGCAAAATGACCAATCCGATACGCGTAACCCATGAGGCAACCAACTTTGTGTGACGTTGAACGCGTTTCTGAGACAGAGGCTTGCTTGAAAATGATTTTCGTTGGCATGTGAGATCTAATAAATGAGACTGGAAACCTTTCCATTGTGTCCATCTGAAAAGCTGATTTGTGTTCGCTATTCAGTTTGGTCTAAATTCAAATTGGACTCGAGATGAAAATAAGGTGTGGGACCCGTTCTTGAGAGAAGGCTCAATATTGCAATTGCAAGTGACCTTTCATAAAGCACCAGAACATCACATCTGATTTGTCATTCATAGAATTCTGGTCCTTCGTTGCATGAGTTAATCATCTCCACCACTGTGGGCAGCTTATTGTATGAATTTCGTAATCTCTGAGAAAACAACCCTGTCCTGTAGCTAAACTTCATAACCCACCTCTCATTTCTTCCCATAAGTTCAACTTCCTTCCATGGCACCAAGTGACCCATACTAATTCCCGAGGTATTCGTCCATCTGCAGCACATTTCCATCAGGTCTGTTCGAAGTCGTGTGTGCTTCAAAAGAAACAGATAACATTTTCTGGGTTGTTGGGAGAAGGCACTTTTTCCCAGAAATTCGCATTATTTGCAAGGAAAACGGATTTCTTCATTTTCTGGGAATTTGAACGCCCGCCAAAAGTCTGAAACATCCGAGAATTTGTGCTGGGTCCTGATTGGTCCATTAGGCGAACTAGGCCCAAGACCACCCCGAACCTATAAATGAAGTTGCTGTAAATCACCACTTTGCCTTCGGGTTGAGCAGTAAGTAAAGCGCGTTTGAAGGTCATCTTTTCCCTTACTTGTGGGGGTTCTAAGTTGCGACAGCTGGAGTCTGATGCTTGCGTTCTGATGTTTGAGCTTTGATTTTCGTACAGTTTTGCGATATCGTTGAGTTCGTTCGTGATAGAGAAACTGCTCGTGGGCATTACGTTTGTTCCTGCATTCTTGTGTCAAGGGGGTCGTAACACAGAGTTCCGTGAATCAAGTGATATCCATGCCTGCTACAACTTTACGCGTCCGTTCCGAGTCGTTATGGAAACTGCAGAGATTTGAGTAAAACAATCACAATGCCTTGGTTTCCGACTCCCGTTCATTCTTTGTTCATCCCTCAGGCATAGTCGCATTACACATACTGTGGTGGACTGTCAAGCAGAAAGTGTGAGCATTCCAACTCTAGGTGGAATAAATCAACACAGGGGGAGGTGCGTTCAAAAACCCACAGCGAGCGGATGGAAGACGGCGTGTGCGACCGGATGAGTCATCGCTAGACCGGATCGGACCAACAAGTGAGACGTGGCAGCCAAAATAGGATGGATGACCAAATTGAAGGTGTGATTATTCCAACACTCTCAGGAATATCTCGGCACGGCTGTGGAGTACGGTCAAAGCCCTCAGTGGATGGACGGAGGAC
>LUCH01002915.1:5761-33775 GCA_013368495.1 Paragonimus heterotremus
GATCTCATTAAACCTGCTAGGCGATATTTTAGATTACTGATGAGTAGTCGGGGATTTGGTTAATTTCAAATTCTCTATTTATCTCTGCCCCTTTGTTCGCTGTTCGTTCATTGGTTGATTAGTTTACCTATTTTGTCTCGTCTCATTGGTTTTTGTAAGAAAGCGGCTTGTTGACATTTCTATATCCATATTGGTTGTATTTTGATCTCACGTGTTGAGTAGGGTCGAACAAATTCCCTAGTGACAGTTCTAGTGAATAAATATTGATCCATTTTGTTCTGCAGTTTGCTGCAGGCAGATTTATTCAAACCTTGCTCCCTTTTCGTTCTTGCAAGGGCTGACAATTGTGACTGATTACGTCCTGGTAATTCAATTCAATTTTCAATTGGCACTGATAGTTCCCATTCCGCTTTGTGACCTACACATTTTGGTTCGGTCGTTAGATTCCTATCGTCATGTTGCTATGTATGTGCGTGCGTTTACCACATATCATGTTGGGATACTGGGCAACACTCAACCAAAACGGACCAACAGAGTTTGCATCACTATCGTGACGTTCATTTTATTTATTGTCCCTGTTTCACTCGGCGTGGAACTACTTGACCTTAACCTAAAAACAAAATATTTCATCTGGTTTGAATATGAATGGTCAGCCATGCACTTTTGTTCTGTTGAGTATTCACACGCTACAATTATATGCAATGAAACTGTGCCAATCGGTTCTGTCAACCTTTTAGTGCTCAGTTTGAAGTCCACCGGTTGAAACCTGTTTGAATACGTGCGTAGTTATATTTATGAGTTCACTCACGTGTTCTATACCAATTAAGGTTTGCCATTTGTTCACCAGTATTCATCATCGTACTGCCGTCTTGTGTTATCAGTTCTTTGTTCACCCAGCTTGTTGCTAAAGCAGACGATTTGTGAATAACAGACATTTGGTTTCAGCGCGATTTCTGATGGCTGTCATTTACTCTGTTCAACTTAAGGTGGTAGTACAATTAGTGGATATTTATTTCGAAGTCTGATGAGTGGTTTCATGCTTGTCTGGGACCATTAAACAAGGACTTCATGGACATTGCTGTTAATAATCACACAACCGACATCATCATCATCGTTATCCACTTTAAGTCTTATCCGTGGACTAGTGCCGCCTTTTGTTCCAATAGCAGTCCACGAAACAACTGTTTAGTGAATAAATACATGAATCTATGGGGAAAAAAACTTGGCAACAAACAACGAAAATGGAAGGGGATGAGAATACAACAGCCTTGCAGATATAATTTGGCCACTGACTTGACACTGCCAAGCTCGAATGCCTTTGCAACCAACGGTATTGATGATCACGGACATCTCAGCTGAGTAGATGGTACCTACGAACCTTGCTGAATATGCTGGATGAGCCCATGGTAATTGTCTGGCCGCTTTGCAATTTTTTCCAGTCATCAATGATGGTCCTGGACGATGTACGGTGCGGTAAATTTCCCGTCGCGATACAATATACACGAATCAGCCGGCGTAGACTATATTGTAATTGCATCAATCGTCGTCCTCATCATCATCATAGACAACAATACATCAGTGGTTCACAGTGATGTTTAACTGCCATTGATCGCCGGACGCAGACTTTCAGATTTCCGACGTGCGCTCGGACAGACTATCGCGTTGCTCATATAGGAGACCTATTTGATACAAACTGGTGGAGATAACGGTGGTTAACTGCTGAGAATCCGTGCATACCCTCCTCTCGACTGGGTCAAGCCTTTCGTTTCTAGATTAAAGCTGAGAGCACACACGCATTACAAACCCCGCATTTAATCGACTATGGAATACTCTCACAGGGACACTCTCAGACCTAATGAAAAGCAGCCAAAATGTACGACCGCTGGTTAAAAGAAGGGATGTCGATGCTCCAGTGTTTGTCGCAAGGTAACACTATGTTCGATACACCCACCGCCACTCCTGAAAATTGCCTGTTTGTCCTTTGTCTTTCTCTACCTGTGTTTCAGAGGCTTCCGTACTATGATACTCGGGGCATCTTGGATGAAGCAAAAACACGGCTGACACCTCTGTGGTTGCCGCTTGATGTTCTGGCACACTGATTGCTGATAAGCACCAGTCATGAGGCAACCTTTAAATCTGCCATATGGAATGAAGGAGTGTGATCACCTTGAACAACAATCTCTCTCTACTCTTCGAAAAGTGTTGAAGGAAGAAAATCCGTATCTGCGGCTTTATCATGTCTCAATAATTCACGCTGTAAAGTCACTTCGGTTTGCGACGGAGAGTCGTCGGAAATTTCGAAACTAACCGTACGACTTTCACTGCCTGCAGCTGGCTCACGCCAGTTGATTTGTTCGTCAAGATGCCTTGACAATAGAATTTTCTCCCTGTGTTTAGCTCGGCTGTAAAACAGCAACTCATCTTTTCGCGTATATTCTCACTAACCTCTTACTAACAGCCAGTGTAACCACGTACTGTAAAAAAGCACTAGACTGTTCTGTGATATGTGTTTTCGCCCCATCTCTTTAGCTGGCTTACGGTCCTTACACAATACCTTCATAAGTTTGCTTTTCAACATACACCGATCTTTGTAGTATTCAGCTTTATTCAGGATCACCGGACTTTGTCCATAAGCTCTGTCTATGTGTCAGTAATCCAACTATGCTTCATCTGCAGTCTTTCTTGAGGACAGACCTATCCGCGACAGGTTTACATCATTGTTGAGATTGTTGCTCACTGCTTGTTTTAGTTACTACTATTATTATCCGGGAAGTCCGACTGTCGTCGCGTTTGGATAAGCGTTTCGTACACCTTTGTCGCTGAATTTCCAACCGAACACTATGTTTACGAGAGGCTGATTTCTGAGCAAACGATAGAATGAAGCTTACACAAACAACGATGTAGTTTGAGTCAAGGTGGTTATTGCAAAATGAACGATAACGAGCTTTCCCGGCTCGTTGAGTCGCATAAAGCAATGCTCGTTGAGCCCAAACTAAGGACAAATACCTAAAGTTTTTTACGCTGACTTTCTGTGTATTTATCCCTTCTTCGTTAGCCTCATATGAATGGATAACTTTTTCTGGTCTGTTTGCTTTCTGACGAATGAGACATCCATGTACTGTATACAAGATGCGTTTTCTCTGATAAAAATGGTTGGTGCTGAATGCATCATTTCGGAATATCTGCGACTAAAAAGAGGGATCTTAGATACAGAATTGGAATCTTGTTTTGTGTCCATTCTTGTCATGTGTGTCAACAACTCTCCGTACGCTTCTTTGACCATCTTCTCTGTACCATATTTCGGTTCGTTTCCTATTCCTTGCACTGTATTCAGCTGATTGTCTGTTCACTGTGGATAGTTTGAATTAACCACCACATGTGCTAATCGATATCAAATCACCTGAGTATGTATGCATGTATGTTGATCTTGATTGCATACAGACAATCATCTGTAATCTACAATGAATACTTTACCCAGAAAACCACACTCATCAAAGCCAACCAATTTGTTTGAGCCCAGCCCTGCTGTGGTTGGAAGCGACCTGGTTGCTAATGGTCAATGTAGTATGTCTGCTCAACGACTGAAAACCTATCGTGATCGATTCATTTGGAATATGTTCCGCAATCTTCCAGTCCGTACGTTACATCTGATCTACTATTTATTCTCCTCGGCATTTGTTCTTACTTCGTGGGTGTTTGTATCAACGTGGTTGCTTCGATGGCTCTGATGCTGTTGACAATATTTCCAAAAGTCTAATCAAAATCTGCGTGGACTTTTGGAATTGCTCTGTCGTCCACATACAAGCAGCAAAATAAACTCTGCACACCTAGTTGAATATAATTGCTCAAGAACGTGGTCTTTTTCGTCTCTTGTGTTGTTCAGACTATACGGATTTGTGAACAATGGGGTAAATTTTCAATACGTTTGCATATATCGGAAGAAAAGTTGCGTACACAGATTGCCAACGCTCGACCATCAAATGCTTCCAAATATATCACAAGAATTATGTGGTTTTCAGTCATTTGAAGAAAAAAACTACTATACTGTGGCTCCAACATCACACGAACAGTCAACGCATAGATGAATAGATACATGCCAGCCTTTAGGTCTATGGGAACACGTTATGTTCGGATCACCTCTTTGTCTGTCGGAATCTGAAAAGCTTGCATAGCAAGAGACCACCGGGTAAACAGAGAAAGGTACTCAAGTTGATCTTATGAACAGAGGTCTCACAAAGCGTGTTTCGTAAAACTACCAGCAACTGGAAAGAATCGGCAGGCACCCGACGCAACCATTGAAATAATAAGCAAGCTCTAACTAGGAAGTAAAAGGAAGGGAAGGCATGGGGCCTATGTACTAAAGACACTCATATCTAAACTCTAACACTGAACATCAGAGTGCCTACATCTTGAAAACAAGCAATCGAGCTATAGGTGGTAGTAAGGTGTCATTAAAGAGGTAGCTCTCTTGCGTCTTTTACTGTCACAGACTTACTTTACAGATGAGAAATCAACTTGACCCAGTTTGGCCAACCCTTTTGTGACTTCATTTTTCTTCGCTAGGTCATCATCCGTCCACTTCGCATCTTGTGCTAGTTGGCCGCGATATCGACAAAATGTGCTGGGCGTGGTTAGGAGGGTGTCATTCTTAACACATGGCCTCACTGTATGTGTTTACTTTGAGGCTAGGCGAGTGGACTCACCTGACATTCACAAATACCTGTTTCCTCATTTGATCGTTTCTTACTCGTTCTGCCATTTGTTACGAGAGGTCGAACGCAGACGTCGTCGATCATAATTCTGAAAACAACTCGTATCTTTTTCTCTGAGTGATCCTGTTTCGCATCCATAGAACTACACGACTTTTACAGTCGCCTCACATACGCTACTCTAGAGCTTCATAGATATATTTCCTTGTCGCCATAGATGCCTCAGGTTGTCGAATACTCCCTTAACCGCGGAGATGAGAGCCTCTGTTGTATTTCCCATATTTTCACGGTTGTTGAAACATGCGGCTGAGATTGATAATTAATGTCGTTACCTCTGAGCTATTAACGTTTCTACTTCTCAAGGTTACAGTTTCACCACAGATCAATCAACCCTGGGATGTTGGCTGAGTTCTACCGCAATTGCCTACATGTTAGCATTTTGAACAACCGTTTTCTGTGGCAGTGTTGCACTGAACTATCGTAGCAATTAAGTAAACCGTTTTTCATCAGTACAGTTTATCCTGATGGTTTGAAGCAGTAACTTCTGGAGTTTTTTTGGATTTCTTGCGTTCTATGAATCAGTGCCATCATGAATTTGCCTGAATGGTGTGCTTTTTTCTGGATATTTTTGCTGTTTCTGGCTCGACTAGTTGCTCTCACGTGAACGATGTTGTCAATCACAATTAGTTAGTGTTATTTCTCTTGAGTACACTGCAAATATGCACGATATTAGTTCTGTTGACATGTGATGCAAACGTGGCTCTTTTGTCATTTCGAACAGTGAGATTTGTATATCTTTTACCTTAAAGCAGGTATTTAATCTCCACAACCCAATGTTACTGGTTATCGTGCAAATTGTGTGCTGAATGTTGTAGACTACAGGATCGTTGTTCATACGAGCTGTTTAACTTGCTTGCAAATTCAGTCTGCTTGTTAAATATTCTGTTATCATCAACAAACGGAGCGGTGATAAACGTGACCATGACCCAAAGATACAAATAGGGGAAGCTGAGTGCAATAGGTGTTTTACTCAATGGTAGTGATCATTTTTGATCCGTAGACGAACAACTCTTGGAGCGAGTATTTGTATTCTTCCTGGGCTGTGTTGGACAATTTATACATCCATATGTCTTTTGGACAAACACTTCCAAAACCTGTTTCGTTACATGGCTGAAATATATTCGTTGTTTACCGAGCTTATGGTGGCTCCGTGGGGTTGATACCCCCACTATCTCAATAACATTGTTTGATTCCAGTTGCTACAAATACTTTTACTGTTTAGGTTTCGGGAAACCTGATAGTACCATCCTGTCGACACACATGACCTTTTATGAAACATCGCAGTGAACACCTTGTCGTGTAATAGCTGGAAGCCTAACTTTCTCTGCTCTGCAGTTTCGTTTCAGTATGTTAATTCTCTGCCGTATCTAACACAGTCCGGGTGCTAAGTCGTGTTACACTTGTTCCTGTTTAACTTAGCCGGTGGATTTTCAACTTCATACAGTTGCTCGCCAACCACAAAACGCGTTCATAAAATAAAAGGTTTGTTGCAGAGACGGTAAATGAGAATATGATGGAGGTGTTCCAAATCGAAAAATAGCATCCCGTTTGTTATGCAGTCAGTAGATCGAAGAAGGGAAGGACTTACACGAACACAGGGGTGCATTGACTTGATTTAAAAGGTCTCCGGAGAAGCTAGACATACAGCATTTGAATAGATCATGAATCACAGAGTGTGCAATGTTTCAGCTAGATATATGTCACCCCCATATGCACTTTCGGACAAAAATTTATGGGGTATTTTTCAGAGCTCAGCCTGCACACGTTAGATATGCATATTGTTTCCTCGTGGACTATACAAATGGACAGGGTCTTCCGGCATCAGCCTTTCAACTCCTTGTGCTTCTGCAGACATTGTGTTTAGACTGAACACCCGGTCACTCACAGTCAATGAAACAATTATATATGATTGTTTAACTCATGGCATTGAACGGTTGCATGACCTTCACCAAATAATATTCATTCGCCCAACCTAACACAGCTCTAACGAGCACAGCGCATTGACCGAGAAAGACCAGATCGAATGGACGTCTGCAAACACTGTCTGGAAGTCGCATTTCGCGATCACAGGAGACTTGTGAATGCTTTGTGCAAGAATTGCAACACTTCATCACCGATTCCGCATAAAGAAGAAAATATTCATCGAACATGACTCTACTACTAAAAGAATGATCAAGATATCATGGTTAAGTGAAATGTGCGGACAGTGGCACTTAGACTGGCTGATGCGTTGATGCTTCTGGCATTGGAGCAGAATTGTGTGGACTGACGAGCTACGATTTTTCTTAAAGAGGGCGAATGAAAGAGCATGTGTATGAAAATTCACGGAAGGGCAGTTTGGTGATAGCATGATCATTCACGCGATCAGACTTTATGTTGGTTTTATCTACGTGTGGGCTACCATGCGGCCATATTGGAGGGAATGAGTTGGTCCTTCTTTATTACTGTCAGTCGTTTGGCCTACGAAGACTAAGTACAGACATATCTTCCTACTACCAAAGTTTCTGGTATTTTTCAACCAGCGTGATGAGCTTGATAGAGATGCATTGAATCAAACAGGTTATTGACTAAATGAATGAATGATGTTCACTTGTCATTAACTTTGGATGAGTCGATGTTCAGTCGGAGCACATTGTTTATAAAATTGCAATCAATCGAGAGCGAGAGTCCTGCTTTTTACTTGCCAGGTCCAAGTTGGCTGACAGATTCTAGGTGATCGCGACCGTTTGTTGGTGTCCACAAACATATGGTGTGTGGGATGAGCGCTGGAAATTACCATATCCATTATTTCATCATATAGTGCACTTATGTAGTCCTTCTGTTGTAAATAATTGAGCCCAGCGAATGACCTTTAAGCTCAAGGTCACGACCACACATTATATATGTAGCGGAAGAACACATGACATTAAACGGATTGCTTAATTTATCTCGGAGATATTCAGCATGCATATCTTCAATGCGAAAGAGACTACTTTTTCTTGTATCAACCTTGTTGAGATGAAACTGATGTCAGGATTATCAACAGTAAAACATTTTGTCATGTGCTTTTCTTTGGCGTCGTTGGCGACAATCTGTGGTTGCTGTGCTGCTTGTGTGCTGTCATGTCCCGCTGGTCAACAATAACGAGGAATAGCTGGCGATTACAGTCATGACAAAGAGCCTTAATTTTGTGGCTGAACAGTTCATGGGGCGGTCCGTAAACCATAGCTCCAACCATATCTTTAAATATTCATCGTCGACGAACCTACATCCTTGAAAATTACAACCTGATTCCAACCGATATGCGACACCGACAAGACGTTCCCTTTGTGTCTTCCAGTGTTCGCAGTTCACAGATGAATTATTTGGCCAGCAAAAAGATCTACGCCATGGAACAGTTACGCGGACTACATAGAAATTGAATTCTATTTGGAGGAATGATGCCTATGGACGTTTGAAGAGGTTTGATCTATAGTTCTCGGGGGAAGGCCATCCAACTATTCGGTTAGCGTTTTCTAGGAGTGCGTCGCAATTTTCTTCACACGATATAAAACAAGGTTGTCAGCATCCTTAAAAATGCACTGCTCAATCCAGACAGGTCTTGGTTTTACATTAAATGTGAAATATGACCAAGGCAGTAAAACCATGGACGTTGGAAACAGATCAAAAGCCACGCGTTTCGGAATTATCAACGATACCTCTTATCACTTATCACTGTAGGAAGTTCGAGTTGGATTTACTGGATACATGGGATGTCCGTTGGCATGAGGTCCGGAAGACAGAATTTGTTTTTCACAGACGAGTCAACGATAAACGGGCAATGATGATTTGGATAGCGTTTTCAACGGTTATTTTTAGTGAACTTGCAATCTCGGCTGAAAATCGCAACATGACAGCCCATATTATCACGGTAACGCGTTTATTCCGACCGTTTACTGAGACAAAGAAACACGGAAGCGATATATTTCAACGAGGCCATGTATTGATAGACACGTTCTGCGCAGAAAAGACAAAGTCACTTCCCTAGAATTAAAATTTTGGAAAGATGAACGTGCGACATGGACCTTAACCCAAGTGGGAACGCTTTGGGACTGCCAGTTAGACCCCAGTGTACCGAAATGCCGCAGTCCAAACTCGACAGTGTCACATGTGTAGCGCTTGTCTGACACAGACAGGTGATGCATTGAATTGTTGGAATAAAACTGACTGAGCATACCATACTGATAGCGTGGTGCATACTGTTTGTATGATTTTGTTTGGGCTATTTTTGACGAAAATACTAGACTTGTGGTCAAGTGCTTTTATGTATTCTGATCAACAGTAATTTGTGGCGGCTGTGATTGCACCTTTATTGCTTTAGAACGTACCTAACGAAAACTGGGCTAGGCTGTTACCTTTTTAGTCCTGCTAGTAAGATTGATTCAGTCATGTTCCTCTGTAAAGCTTGATTGTGATAGCTATGTCTGTTTGCATGTGAAACTCCAGGTTGATATTGATGATGATGAGTCCAATGTTTCCTTGGACTGTGTTTTTTAACCTTCATAAAACAGTTTTATCTTGTGGCTACTCGTCCACTGCAGCATTCGGTTACAATCTAATACATACATACTTTTCATTCTATCTATCGATACGTAATCGCTTTGTTAAGTATTTCTCATCTACCGCTCAATTTCATTGTGAGCCGGTTTCCAGAGATCTGGACATATGGCATCGGTCGCGCAAACATTTTTTGTGGATTCGAATCATTGATTTTTCCTTAACCTGTTCGGCAAGAAGACGCGGACGTGCTTTTCGTCAGTTACATTTGTTCGCGTCAATGTAGCACATAACGATAAGGCAATATATGAACGAAAGTCATTTGGCTACATAACAGAGGGGGATGAATCGTTTCGTAGCCCAGCTGATAGACAGTTTGCTGTGTTTAGGCATGCTGTTTCTGTTGCTGGTTCGAATCTAGACGAAGGTCAGATTTGTCAAAATTGTCTGTTTTAAGTTTTAGTTTCGTGGGGTTTTACAAGCATCCTTTTTCAGTTGACATCCACTGTCCGACGTTTAATTTATTCCATTTTGATGACCACCACGGTTTTGAGGTTGCTATTGCTTAACAACAACAAGTTTTACGTGTCTTCTGATAATTTTATTTGACTTGTTGACGGTAGTTCGCTACACCACTGCACTTTAAAATGTTCTCGGATTGGATAGTTTATTACAGGCGGTGACCTTGTAGTGGTCAAGATGAGTTACTGAATAGACTAGGTAAATGCGAGTATAACGCACTAGGCTATCGATCATAACGAAATGAACGAATGAGACAAAATAGTTACAAAGTTCCAACGAGTTATGGTAATCAAAAGGGTTTGACTCACAGAACAGTGTTCACAAGTGTTCGAGATGACCACCACAATATTCCAAATTACCAGTATCCAGAAGTGAGTGATATCACAGAGTTGCCGTGGAATGCTGAAGCGCGATCCGGGATGCGACGATGTTCGTGGTACAACGGAGCTAAGAAATTAGATGATAGATCCGTGTAGTATCGTCAAACGGCTGCTCAACGGAGAGAAGAGCAAACCGACGTGCACAAAATTTGTATTGTATTAGAAAGTCGCTTTTATCAATTTGAACAACATGTAAAGATGATACAAAAGTTTGCTGTACAGAAATGAAACGTTATTTGCAATCAAAAATAAGGAAATCTCTACAACCTTAATGTGTCTAATTGGGTTACTTTGGTTTCTTTCATTGCCGAGACTAGTGACATATAACGCTCGTTCTCCGTGTAACCATATTTTAAAATTACATTGGTCATAGACTCTTCAATCACATACTCTTGTTACTCAACAATCGTCCACGATCGGCAGCAATAATGGCAAAACCGCTTCAAAGGTTAATGAACTATACGGAAATTGACCGCAGAATTTTCCGTCAATGCAACCAACCACTAAGGATTGTATGCAGATTGCTTGTCTCTGACGGGTTTGCATATCGCATCTGATGCTTCGCCTTCTCTATTTTTGTTGTACATTTACCTTTTGTTTACAGTCTATTTTTACCTTTTTTCAGAACTCCATTTAGCAGTGTGCGATTTTGCGGTCTCGATCTCCACGTTCTCTGCTGGCTCTGCGACTCCCCCACCTGATGTGACAACTAACCGTCAGTCTGGTAAATCTGATGGGAGGGCAACTCCCGAAGTTGCAGAGACCGACGACGAGGTCACGATGAAGACTGCGTTTGCCGAATTTGCCAAGATTATTCAAGGGGTTGAAGAGGCACGCTCAACAATGTTGGTATGTTCACTTAATGCTTTTTCTGCTGCGTGCGTGTGTCGCATAAACCACTGGACAGCTGTATCGACACCTCCTTTTTGTCGGTTTTTTGTTCATTCACTCTTAATGACTCAAGTACTGTTGGTTTCCGTACAATCCTTGTAATGCATGAAGTCGGGGATTGTGGGAATATTGGAAAATTCTTCTTCACAATTCTTTCGAAAGTTTGTTTTTCGGCACTATGACAGAATGTCATCAACTAAATCCTACACTCAGCATCAAAATGTTAGGAACAGAGGATCTCCTGGTTACTCTCCCCAGCACATGGTCTCGAGGGATTTATTTTTCTACACCACTCCTCCAAGTTTGTGTTAATCAAATTTTCTGAAAGTTTCATCGTGAATCGATTTTGTTCGTTCTGTTCAACAGTATTTCCAAATTGACCGCTACAATGTTACCGGAACAGTTTACGTGATCAACGTACTTGCAGGCTATTACCGTTGTATGCCCAGTCAGTTTTGTCTCAGCGCTTCATTACATCATATTTCAGACAAGCACCACACATGTAACAAGATTTAGACTGCTTCATCCTTCATTTATTGCAATCTCCAGCTTTATAGATGTATTACAGACTGATACTTAGGTGTACTTGTTCTACCGGTAGTTCCAGGGGTCCTCACTGTGGTTAAGGTTCACATTGCAAGCTGACCTCTCCAATATTGACTGTTGTGTATGAACAAACAGCCAGAAACACTATTGCTCAGTCCAGTCGATCACCTATGAGGAAGAGTTGTCAGTTACTTCTGTTCAACTGAGAAGTCTTCATTAGGCGTGTTTCATGGGAGCGAAAAATGGCTATTCTGTTTAGTCTTCTGTCAAAATGATCGAATGGGTTGAACGCTATACACTAGAGAATGTATTAGGCGTTTAGATACGATGGTTCAATGACACATATTATGAAGCCATTTGAGTAGTTGTTCTTGGGTTGACGTGATGGCTACAGTCGTCGGAGTACAAATTCCATTGCAGATAAGAGTGTGCGTTACTTGAACTGTTTTGATTTTGTCGCCCGCAGTTTTGGCTTGTACGTGATTAACAAGAGTGCACTAAACCATTGGAGTATTTTTTGTGTATTTTGATCAATGAAGTGCTGTACAAAAATTAAAACTCCTTTAGTCATAACTCATAGAACTTAGTTTAGTTTAGATGCTTACATCTTCCATAGGTCATTCACATACATCCATGGTTGTTTCGAAACCTGATTTCGATGTATTCTCTGCACGAGCAGTTCGCACTTACTAAGGCTTGTATTGCTCAATTTTCTGTTGAGTACTTGAAGTATGAATCCTCGCGCTTCTGCAGTTGTTTGTTGAGCCCTCATTTCTAATAAGTTCGTCAACCATTTCAGACCCTGATTGCTTTTGGACCATTCCAAATTCTTTGGAATGTTGCTATTTGTTTCATTGTGTGTCACATATGTATTCGTTCATCTCCTGCTAAAGAATGCTCATCTCGTGCGTTGTTAGCACATAGTAGAAGACTCTACGGTGTATTACTCATGGAACATATTTTTTGTCTATTCTAGCTTAGACATTGAAACTACGCTGTCAAACAACTACTTACCGCTTATTAATTTTACACGAGATCAATCATACTTTGTCCGTTTGCAGAAAGGGTTAATAATAACCGCCTGTATTCAATCTATTCGTACTAGTTTTCTTCTCGAAGAACACTGTTTTTTCTTCTTTTCCCGCATAATGGTCAGGGGGTTTTCATTTCGACCACATAACAACCTAGTGCCTCGTTCGCCGCTTGTGAAAACCCTTCATTCAAGCATCGTTTTGTGTTCAAGAACGTTCCAGATTTTGTTGGAGGCCACTCAGATTATTACCTTTTTACCTCATTGAGATACAATATTATCCAGCTCTCCTTTTGCAGAGTTTCCTGGTTGGTTTGAAACTCATTAGTCCGTGTAGTTACTCTGCCGTTTCTCTGATATATTTATGTAAATACTAAATTATCTCCGTTTTACTGATATGCAAAGTTATTCTCTCATAGCTTCTTGTGAAGAACAATAATTCTAGCACAATCTGTACATCTTGGATCGCATGTGTTTTGTGGAATTCCTTTTGAGTTGCAAACTTATGAAAAGCTACGGACTGGCAACGATCGGCCTTATTGTTACCTTTGTATCCCGATCTTGAGTGATATTTTGTTATATACTTTATCGCTTGTGGAATAATGGATCAGTTTGTTATCAGTTTTGTTTCCATCCATGAAGTCATTGTTGATAGGAACACGTCAGTTAATAACAGCAGACTGAGTGAGGCTTCACATCGGCCTTCAGTCAGTCGATCTTTCATCGGTTCTTCTACGTCGTTTTTTTTCCATGGGAGCTAGTACGTTTGATGTGTTGTTTTGAAAATGAACTATAAGTGAATTTGCGCGCCATTGATCAATGCCTGATTAATCACCCACTCTCCCTCTGTCTCCAGGAACCCATCAGGAGCATCGTTTTGACAGAAATCAACGAATTGCGCACGGTCTGGTTGGCTGGACAAAAGGTAGGTTTCTGCACTTCTCTCAGATCTTTTCATTTGAAAACTAAAGCTCAATTTTTCCATCGCATCGAACGTGATTGCTCCAAATGTATCGTGGAAGTCGCGATGTTTCGACAACTTGAACGACTGTGTAACGTTTCTGAATGGAATTTACTTATATATTCAGTCGCTTTTGAATTTCGATATATTATCAGAGATACTCAATCATTTTGGGCTGTTCACACATCGATACTTCAACTGTGGATGTTGTATTCCGTTTCGTTCGCCCATCCGAGACCGTTAAGCGTAGATTGAGACTGTAGGAATGAATGATGATTTGCTGCAGCTTTGATGATCGTTTTAGTTGACTTTACTTACGGAATAGTCAGCAGCGCGTAGCTTGGTCATTTTCGGTACATTTTGTTTCATGAATTTATGGATTCACAGATTGTGCTGATTCTTGGACGAAAAATCTTATCATTTGACGGTACCAATGCCGAGTTTCTGCGCATTCCTTGTGTACTACGTAGGGTTGGTACCGTTTCGTGCAGTCTGTCATTTTGTCTTGTTACCAGTTCTCAAGTCTGTGACTTGTTATTTTTGACGTTTTTGGCACGATTTCTCTGTTGGAAACAGATGTAGTTTAATACATTAGGCTCCCGCGGAACTCATCTGTCTAGGGTCAGAGAGAACTGATGGTTAGGGAGATTTGGATACTTATTGCATGGAAGTACTTTTAAACGTTTTTCTAACTCTCCCAAGCCGCAGAAGAGTAGAACACCAATTTGCCAGGGATGCTCACCGTTAGCTAGGGCGATTGGGTCGTTGAGTATATCGATACAATTGTCTGTTTTGGCCGTCGTCAACATTCTCTGGTATTGCTTGTTCTTGTCGTGCTAGCGTTTCCTCCTGGATCGGTGCCTTTATCTCTCTGACCATAACAGTTATAAAACGGTCGTTCGTCATTAAAACAAATATTTCAATTATCCCGGCTGATGCTTAACTGGCACACAGTCATGAATGAAACACCAAGTCCTAGATAGGAAAAATGGTGATGGAAATCTACGTACTGAAATCATTCACTTCAAATCCAACTCAACCAAACAACGGCAACATGTAATTTCGTTGACCTTTTTCATATTTTGACAACCCGTTCCATCAAAAAGTTCCTATGATGATGGAGTGATAATCCCATCTTTTTGAGGCACTTATCATTATCTCCCTTTTCTAAAAGACTCGTGTATTATATGTGATAATTATCGGGGAGTAAATGCATATCATCAGTCTCCTGTATACTCGCTCTCTACTACAGGCTAGCAGTGATAGTCTTTCAAAGCATTCTAGGTTCCGTGTGTATCCCGACTTTCCTATGATGCCACTGCAACGTCAGCCACTAAGAAGCGTGTGGTACTCCGTGTTTGGTTGCAGAACTTCGTTAGCCCTCTTGTCTGACTTCCACGGGCTATCCATTTTCGTTTAGCCGCTTCTTTCCGTAACTTTGGGCGTATCTAGTAGGAGTAACACTTTAATGACACCGTCCTTTGCCAAACGTCGTGTTGATTAACTGGGATTTGACTTGTTACGTATGTTAACTCAATATTTGCCACTTTATTCACGTTTTCTTACGTTTTACGTTAGGCGTGGATCAGAAACCAGGTGGTCAAAATGTATCGACTGCCCTAGTTGCGAAGACTGTCGTCACGACTTTCTTCAATGAACATTTCAGGTTTATCTGCAGAAGGATGCCTAAAGGTGATTATTAGCAACAATTTGTAGGCGGTCCATTCGTGTTACAAAACTTTTCAATGCGGTTAAATGGTACAATTCGCAGACATTACGTTAAGATGACATCTGCGGAACGCATCCTTTGCGATTTTCAGTTTACAGACAGCTCAGTCAGACAACTATAACATTCACGCCATTGATTGAAGTTAGTCATCATGCTTTACATCCTCTCCTGTCAGAAGCCGGGTGGACCACGAAAAATGCTACTTGGAATACAGCTGCCTTAGTGTACAATTTAGTCGACAACCTTCAGAACTTAATTTTTCAATCCAAAGTTATTGGTAGAGAAGTTGTTGATCGATTAGCGTGCGTGCTTCTGTCACCTGTTGCCTATGTTCGCTTTTGTTGTTGACGTCCTGATCGTGAAGACTAAGCATTTGCATCGTTTTCAGTGAGAAAGTGACTTATTTAAATTGTGCTGATGGCAATATGTTCCTGTTCCATAATTTCTGAGGAACGAAGCAGTTTTTCCTGTTACATTTTGCAGTTTATCAAACACTGACGATGTTGCTAATTTCATACTCAACAATGAAGTTATGGATATCGTTGTCCGCCTTCTTTATCTGGCAAACTATATCACGAATGGTATAATTGCAGTAGGTGAAATTGAGGCTCATATTTTCGGCACTATTACAGTCTTCGTCATTCTAGACATAATCTCCGGCGTCGAATGGACTCCTTGCTACTATCTAAGAGTCTCGTTTCCGGCGTGATAGTCGTAATCATTTTACACTATGATTTTGAAGTATGGTCGATTAAGCTTGAGGTTGTCATGTTTTGATATTTTGGGATTCCCTACCTTTCGAATTTATCGTCGCATTTCGTCCACTTGTTCATTGATCACATTACATTTGAGTAGTGAATCGAATAGCTATCGATTGCTAAGTCGATACTCCACATTGTATTCGCTTGTCCTACAACATCACTACATTGGGTCCCCTCCGTTGACTTACACTGGCTTCTTTTCTATATTTCCCCCGAAATTTCTTGTACATTAACGATCACAGTAATTCTCTCTCATTGTGCATAGATATCAACGCTGTCATTGCTTCACACACTATTGGTCCAAATAAATCGCTATTTTGTCTTCTGACACTACATAAAATCATCCGAATAGTTTGGTTGCGTCGTTCAACTGTTACTGCGTCAAGTTTATGACGTCTTCAACCAACCATACTTGTGTTCTGTCATACCTATCAGATGGCATCATCTAGTAAGCAACAAGTGGGTTAATTGACGGTTTTCTGAAATTGAGGGTCGCATAATTCCATCCACCCAAACCTTAAAAGTTCATAAGGTTTTATGGTTAGACCGTATATTAAGAATACTAGCCCATCACTTACTGTTCTGTAAACCTTAACCCGAGTCCCTCAGCAGGCTGTCATAACAAGCAAAGTGGTCGTCCAATGAATTGGCAACGAGACCTTAGAACAATTGGTGTCAAGTTAGCTATTGCAGATGATATTCCTCTCCCGGGCCAAGTTGTCTAGAACTCATTTAACTTCTGGTTGTGGATGTTACGAAGGATGGTCGTTAATTCCATTCATTCGCTCAGAGGTTGTTATCTTTCTTAGCTGCCTGTAAAACAATAACGGGGCAGCGAAAACGTAATGAGATTGTCTATTACATTCCGTTTTGTTCTGTCTTACTACTCTAATGTTCGCTTCTGGCCATATTCTATCCACAATATGTATAGTAGCTTTGACTGTTTCAACCACAGGTTCATAAGACTCCCGCCCATTGAATCGTCTGTTCTATCCCTATAGCTACTAGATATTTTTGTTCCCCACATATGCCTTTTTAACTGACTGTATATCAGCAGACTCGTAGTATTTTTTAACGTTTCATTGTTCTCGGCCATGGTGTGGAGAGATCAGCTAGCAGTCCCAAATCTGTTGTATAAAATTCAGATTATTGCACTCATAATATTGAATTTCAGTCAGCCATCCATGTCGGTTGTGATGCAATCAATTATAATAGTCATGGGTTCAAGTTCGAGTTTTATTAGATGGTCTTATCCGAATTTGGGCAGCTGTTAACGTGCATGCCACATGAGACTAACTATATCGGATGTTAGCAAACATCACGTGCTATACTAACAGAAAACTGCTTTCGTTAACACCGTTTTTGCCGTATTTATCCCCAGGTTCATTTGTTTTCTCACGTTGGTGACGAATACCGCCATTGTATGATATGTTTGCTTTTGAATTTGCAATGGGAAATCATGGTGCACTATCAGAGCTACTGATATTTTTCTGATATGTCGTTAGTGTGCGTAATTTTGTTTCGAGTCATCTGATGCACCGAAATACGTCTAAAACCGACAGTGTTTCTGTCTCTAATGGAATGCCTGAGGGAAATAAGCAGCATATGGCCTCAGACAAAATAAACTACATAGAAATCCATTTTTACAGACGTGTTACACAGTCTTACTGCCGCGGTAACTTCAGTGTGCGTTGCCCATATTGCCCATTATTCTATTTCAGTAATTAAGCCACGTTGTGGATACCATTGAACTGTTAACCATAGTTCACAGTTCTCATGCGATCAGAATTAAGTCATGCAACACAGTTCGTAATACCAATCTGTATCAGTCGGCCATGCACAATCTGCAATGCCTAGACTGAGTCCGTTTAAGCAAGTCATTGGACCGTGCAGTTTTCCAAACGATGAATATAAGGGGTACTAGAGGTAAACAGAAATGCTGTACAAACATAGATTTAACGGTTTGAATGGTATGTGAATTTCCCATGTAACCGCTCATCCGACACGTCAACTGTTAGAAAAAAACAGTCATTCCTGAGAACAGTTAATTCATGGGCATCCGGATCGACTGTGCACTACGTATACCGATTCTCTGCTTCTTTACATTCATTACGACGATTTTTGAATGTCATGGGCTTAAAGCCCTGGCGTCCAAGAGTCAATCTGCTTTCAACTATGGCGTTACTGGACTGGTCTATGAGGGGCTGTGTGTGTGTGTGTGTGGAATGGTCATCGACAGGTAGAGTTTGAATCGACCTACTCAAGTTGATTTTACGACGCCGTGTTGGACCGCTCCGAGTTTGAAGAGTAAACAATCGGCTATTCTGATGAATTCACACATATCATTCTGTGCCTAGAGAAGTTTCATTAATGTATGGTTTGCATTTTGGATGAACAGAAGAAGTGAATTAAAAACGGTACATAAAATGTTACCGCATAAGAATGTAACAAAACCTTAGTTTCTCGTCTGTTGTTCCGGAACACTGGGATACATCACTTGCTCTTGCAAAGTGATATCGCCATTTTGATTCATATGGTGATCGTCGACAAACGCGGGACTTGTGACCTTTCCTGGTCAATGTGTCCAGTACATCTAAATCTAATCTAAAATACCTAGGGTTGATTAGGTTGCAAGATAGAACGAGTTCTCGTATTTGATCTTGGTAGCCTCGAAGAAACTTCGAAATGGTTAGTAACACTGTCCTCACCTCTCATACCGATTTTGTAATCGAAAGGTTGAAAAGCAGAACGAGTCTATGTGGTAAGCAATGTACGACGTAGCAGCGCACGTCATTGGAACCGGCGCTTATTTTTTTTAAAAGGAAAGCTGATGGACATTTTTTCTTAAGAACCTCGTCGCAGTTTATTTATTTTCGTTCCCTGTATATCACTTATTTGTGATCCTTTTACAAGCAAGCTGAGTATCGGCCTACTTCTCTCCTACGTCGTTAACTGTCCATGAGGAGGTGCACTTCCAGTGATTGTTGAGCGTAACTTATCGGTACCGTGTTTATCTTGTTGGCATCTACCGTCTGAAATATCACACAAGGATGACTCCGCTAAAGAAGATGAAAGTGTGTACGCTTCTTTAAAAAATGGTTCTCCTTCGTAACTGTATAGAAAACATTCTTAAACGACCTCAGAGATCATCCAGTGCGTAAGTAGGATGCATTTTGTATGTTGTTGAGAGAAATATCACCATATGAGGTCGTAGTTCACATTTCTTTATATAAGTAGTCAACTGCTCTATGCTGTAATGACTTGGCTGTGAGAATGAAATGACTCAACAGAAATTAGGCTACATCATGGGAACTGTTTAACAGGCTGAGAACTGACCATGTTGAATTACGCATACTACCCTGTCCGACTTCCTGAATACTACGGCTACCAGATCGTTTCGGCGGCAAACGACAAAATAGAGTTGCTGTTGATAGTCAGTTTAACAGAACCAGCAACTGTAATCAAATTCCTTGATTCTGATTTATTCGGCTTGAGATGAATCCTATAGCTTAGACTGCGCGAACGACGCCCGTCTTCATTTCTCTCTTAGCCTAGAAACGCAAACACCAGCATTTATTATGATGTATGCATTGTTCAGTTCGTTGATAAGACTGGTTGGCATAGTCAGGCGAATCCGGATCTTGCAACCTTGCAAGTATGATGTTTGTATACTTGTTTAATGGAAGAAGCACTAAAATTTTTTTACCGTAGTCTACCAAATCAGCGGTTCCTAGAGATTGAGAATTCTTCCGCGTATGGAAGCCACCATCATATTTGGAGGAGATGAACAGGCCATCTTTGTGTGCTCGGTCAACAAGGAGACCTACACAAGCATGGTATGTTACTGATGGTGAGTAATGGATGGACAGGTTTTGCAGACAAACAGTGTCATGCCACTCACGACATGGCATGGTCGACTAGTTTTTCGTTTCAGTTAATAATACACTGAGGTGATCCGAGTGCTTGTCTGTGTGAACGCATGTCAAAATGACTGGGGTGTCAGGTCAGTCGCAATTTTTGATAGCTATTTCTGATCACGTGAGGTGAAATGTCCATAAACACATACTTCATCGTTTGAATAGAATAAAGGAAGTGATCAGATCAGCCAGTTAGTACGACCCATAAATTGGAGGAGAACGATTTGACCTACTGTTTTCAAAGAGAATTATCATGGGTCACGTTTTGGTCTTCCGAACTGTATGTAAGGTTTCGGAGTTTGATAAGCGGCGTATTGGTGCTGTGGGTGATTCCTTAAATCCCAATGGTGTTTCATGCCCATCGGGATGTTGGTAAAAGTTTTAAAAAATTGATCGAACTAACATGCCTCATTCGTATTTTCAAATATATGAGCTCAAGAGAACCAACAAGACATTCGAACAGGTTATTCCCGAGTATTTCGTTTTATCTATAAGTAAACTATCCTTATTTCACATCCTAATGTATGTGTGCGCTCATCAGAAACTACTCGTGAGTTGTATGTGCTACTGTAATCAGTCTGGAATGTTTTTTTCCATTTAGCAAATAGTTTACTTATCTTCTTCTTACTTCTGTGCAATCATTTTGTAGACGGATCCGAAGGCGTTTCTCAAGGAAACTACATCCTTTTGCCAGAAACTGGAAAAGTATGTCTCCATCAAACATAAGGAAAGCACCGCTGAGGTACGATACCTGTTGCCTCGTTTCCGTATTTTTTGCACACGTGAGAAACCTACTGTTTTTTTATATGTTGGTAGACTTCGATTTCACAGGTTCCCTTTGTTCTTAACTGAGTTTCAAATTCTCTGTCGAGTCACACATTTGTTCGTTATAAGTTGTCAATTTTTCCGGTTCCAACTTAACTTGATACTCAATATCTCGTTAAACCTAACCCGTTTGATTCCCTGAATGGATAGATTATCAGCCAATTAATGACTGGATGAAAATGAGCTACCTCTTGTTCATTTAACGTTGTTAATATGGTTTTTTGGTCTAAATTACAAACAGTGTCAACTCACTGCTTTATTAATAAGCAGCTATGGATATGACCGGATAACGTTGTGGCTCAAGCCTCCATTCACTGTCACTGCTCAACCGTGTAATGTTTGGGGTTTTTTGCACAAGCCTTCATCTAACTTGCGTTTAAGATCTTGACGATGTTGTCATATTCCCACGGGTGTTTGTTCATTTGGTTCACCGGTTTAATGGAAATCTAAGTTTGCTACAGCTGTACAGTTCTTTCTGAGCATTTTTTTTTATTACATGCTTTCATAGCTGACGCTGCTACTTGTTTCCAATGTTCATTAGGCTTTCTCGTGTAGCTTGACCTAGGCAGATTGTTGGCCACTATAACCTGATGGTCGATCAGTTAATTATAACTTCCGAGCCAATCATGATCAACTGCAAACTGTAAATCTCAGTGGTTACCGCAGGATGCAGGACGACATTTAACAGGGTGATGCCATTTGCGGTCCAGACAGGTCTTGTGCATTCATACCCGGTGTCTACCATTTGGCGCCTTGTTTACGTTTCTTGATTTTGGCTAAAATGTGCTGCACAATTGACAACCCAACCTTGGTGCTGAGATCTGAAGAAACAGACATCAAGCTTAGTTCCCGTTAGCTCTCCACAGCTTCCCATTTGGGATCCAAAATATTCTTTGTTGTTGGCCAGAAATAGTGAAGTATAGTGGCTATAAACCGAAATCAACGAGAGATTTGTTGGTATGCTTATTGTGGTTGCAGAATCCCGTTGTTTTTATATACACTTATTTTTGAATTGGAATGACAAGGATTAAAAAAGACATACGTCGACAAAATACACAAGTTACGTCCGGTCAAAAACTGACGAAACTGATTGTCTCAAATTGAACGCCATACCCACACCATCGCTGTCTTCGTATTCAGATAAGCCTTAGGGTTGGTCCAATTCAAAGGAAGAACTTAACTTGAGTTTCGCTGTTGTTAGAGATCATCGCTAGTGCTTATTCCCGTCCGGTGCAGAATTTGCATACTGGCCCTTGTGCTTGTGAGATCATCGTGTCAACCTGAAACTGATATCCCTTCTATATTTTGATGTCATTTACGTCCTACTCTCCGTCTTTCTGTCTTCATCTACTTGCTCGTTTGTGTCTGGTTCATGTTGTTGCAATATCACTCACTCTGTTCTCCAGCTTTTGTACCATATCAGAATACCAACAGATACAAGTTTCCACTCAGTGACTAAGCATTATTGTTGTTCTTTCCCACTGTCTCTACCCGATGGGCCCAAATGAGTTAGACTATGAGACTGAGTATGAGAATTGTGAATGCCCTATGCAACAATACCTTCTGCTGTTCATCATCTGCTTCCACTTTTATATAACTGAGTGCGTGAAAATAATGTGCGTTCTCTTCACCAGTCTTCTTAATTGCTTACACAAACAGGCTCATTCTATCACCCAACACTATGTCAACTGTTATCAGTCACGAAGTCGTTCAACATTCATGTTTTTCATTTTTTTTTGGAGTCAGGTCGATGAGCAAATGTTACAGGATCGGCAAAAGTTCATCTCACATGCATTCGAACACGTGACCAATATACATGAAGCCGAAGAATTGAAAAAATCCAAATTTGTTCAAACTGTGAGTTATAAGGTGTTTATGCATGTGCATTTGGCTACTTTGTTTTTCAATTACGCCTAAGTTTGATCAAGGCGGCAAATTCTCACAAGCTGGCACTCATTTATGAAACCAATGTTAGGTGGTTCCAATCCTAACTTACCCGCATCAGATTGAATCGATTCTTTAATTCGTGTGTTCTGTCGCTTGTTTAACCTTATCATTCGTACTGTTTACTAACCCTTTACAGAGACCTAAATAGGTTTGTTTCTTCGACGGCCTTGGTTTGAATATGGGCTGTTTGGCTTGAAAGTTGATACTGTTCTTTTGATACATTCGTGAATCATGATATCGTAAACGGTTAGTGACCGCTTGTTTCTTTCTCATCTCTCCCGTAGCCTTGTAACCAAGTCTGGTTTAACGGTACAGTGTGTCAACAGAATCCGACGCACGTATTCCGAGAAAAACTTGATCCTCATGATTAAAAATGCGATATATAGCATGAAAGTGTGCATATTTTTGAAGGATAGTTGGAACAGGTTGTATGTGGTTTTCGCACTATATTCAATCGATAATGTTTGACAACTTGGAAACAGCACTTCCGAGCTGAATGTGCTGTTTACAGTCTGCGGGGATGATGGTTTATCTTTTTTTTGTGTGTCCGCTACATCGGATTCGCTTTTTCCATCTTTTTTCACTTTTCACTGTTCCTATCATCACTTTGGTGAATTAGACTTATTCGGAATAAAGGTTTCACGTTACAATTGACGAACTTGGTCATTCTTTTTAAAACGAATCTGTCAATTTGAAATACATAGTCGAATATTCGATTACGCCGTCGCCGTTGATGCAGCTTTCCAGGTAGACAAACCGACAAAGTACCTCCATAACTTCATTATCCATGATTAGATTTACGTGATCACAGGAGTGTTGCATAGACAGTCTGCAATTTGAGGCTGCAAAGCGCATTCCGAAATAGTTAACAGAATGCAGACTGCGAAATAATGTCTTGCATTGTCTCTGCTGCTGGAAGGTTGTCAACCAGCAACATCTTGTAGACTGCATAATCGATTCTAATCAGTCTCCTACCAGGCGGGACGTCCATGCCTCCACCGTGTGATTTTTATTGACAGTCCTCCATCATTCTGTTGATGACTAAATTAAACAAAAATGGTTATAGTGGGCAGTCTTGACGTACGCCGCTGCTGGTGCTGGAACTGTCAAACAGTTCATCGTAAACCACAACCTGAGGTGGAGTACGGGAATAAAACACCGACAATATGTTCACATACTTGTTCGTTTAAACGACCCTAAAAGTTTAGTTCGATTCACCGGCTCGATCGCACGTTTATAGTGAAGAAATACTGCAACTGTTGGCTGGCGATACATGACGCCGTTGCAGAATTTGCTGCAGAGTGCAAATATTGTCAGAATATCCTCGCCTGTATCGAAACCCTGTCTGTTTTCCTCTACTATCTCCCTCCCAACTAGGGTGATGCTTTACAAGTTTGTGACAGTAACACTGTAGAAACAGGATGCCAACTAAATTGACCCTGAAGGTGTTTCGTCCAGCGTTCTAACCTTATTATAGATAAATGTGCCATGTGCCTCTCTGACAGCCTCATTGACAGAGGGTCGCCTTGGATTGGTGACACGGATGAGCTTGTGGATTCTGTTCATTGTTTCCTGAAACAAAAGCGGTTTTCATTTTCCTAACTTTCTTCATTGGTCAAGCTTCATGTTGGGGATCAGGCTGCACCTCTGTTTTTATTTACTCGTCCTGAACGTGTTATATGAACTGCCAAAGGTAATTTTTCATCTGGCTTCTGACATCAATTTTTTGAGACACTATCTCATTCAGTGTTTATCGGGTACACTTTTCCTGTAGTACCGAAGTGTCCTCAGTGGCAATACTATACCGACTACGGTTCGTCTGTTCAGACTCCGGGTGCATGTGAGGTTTCTGTCACTGCTTTCTGGTCCCTGTGTCAGCAGACATACAGTTGTGTCCCAGCTAGAATAATGGAGCTACTGAATATATTTTTGCTGTTCGTCGATTCCTGTTACATCCGGTTTAAGCGTGCAACGTTTATACCGGCTGAGTTGAATTGTACACACATTCTGAATCCTTGCCTTGTTCAATTTGGACTACAGTTCAGGCACCATCGGCTGTTGCAATAGGCTCACTTTATAAGGAGAAAGGGAATTCACTGGACACTTCTTTTTCCTCACGCTACATCTGTTCGAGTATATCATACCAAGCTATTGGGTATGGCGTTTAGTTAGGGATGAGGCTAATTCCGGTCCATCTTATCACGTGATTTCGCCGGTCTAATACTGACTATTAAATTGCACTTTATTGTAGTCACTTGGGTTGCGATATACTCGTGGTCCTTGTGCTATAAACTATTATTTTGTCGATCATCCGCCTTTTTATAATGGCATTTTTTCGCCAATCTTTTCTTTATTGTCATCTGTTTTCCAAGTGCGTTCCTCTTAGTGCTAATTAGCAATCGATTTCCACATTCCCCGGAGTATCACTTGATTGACAATATCAGGTTACGTGTTATGACCGTTTTCCGATTGCAGGTAATCAGCTTGGTCATCTTTCGGAATAAACTTGTCAAAGTTATCCCCGCGTTTTTCTTCATTCATTTCTTTAACTGTTAAAAACTAGCGTTTATTCTCACTTATTCATGTATTTACTGGGTTCGGTTCAGTTTGCTCAAGTATGGCAACGTGGAACTATTCGCAACAGTTCAGTGGTAATGATGCTCGGTCACCAGTGCATGGTCACTGGCTCGAGTTTGATTTCTGCAACTATTTCGGTCCTGTTTCTGGTTGTCGGATAGTATCTAGCTAGCATGTGAAGTTATGTGTCACGTGACGGCGACCACCTTGTGAGGTGTAAGCTGATAACTGAATTTTGCTGTACCCATAGTACAGATCAGTAGTGGTTGTTCCATATTGCGTGGTAAATTACCTTGTTGGTTGTATAAGTGATACCGCTCTGATGTGACGCTGGTAGTGATCGTTCGATCGGGAGACCACCATACCTCTTTGGTTCGATTCTACAAGCGGTCAGGGACGTTACTGTTACTTTAGCGATGTTTATTGTCATCTACTAGGTAAGTGCCAGAAAACCAATCGGAAACCTAAATTCATGATTCGGATGTTAGCAGGGTTGTGCCGGAACTACTCTATTCTGTTCTATTCTGTTAAGTTTGTGACATTTCAGTTACATTCCTTCATTAGGTATGCACAATAATCTTAGAACGAAATTCACCCCTCCATTGTTATTCACATCCGTCATTCATGAGGTTGGAAACATGAGATCGCATATTACCAGTTCATTTTCCGTTGGCTCGTCCAGTAATTGTTTTATAACGATCATTTGATGACAGTTATTACAAGTGGATTGTTACGTTTGTGTGATCGGTAGTTTGACAATCACATCGATTATCACCTGAATTGGAATACCTAGCAACGCGCGCTTATGCACACGCTCACAAACGCTGTGCGTCCTTCATCAGATTTATGGTCTACGCATATTCCGGTAACCAAGCCTAGTCTATTGTCAACCGATCTTTGTTATGGGCGTTTGATCTCATGTCTGATAGTACATACCGGATCGATAAACTCCCTGATGTGTGTATGCTAGTGAATTTGATTACTGCTGATGAGTTGTACATTGTCCGACCAAATTATCTTCCTCTAATGAGCCGGTTCGAGTCAAGAAACCTGCACCTTTTGAATTTCGTAGTTTTTCTTGAGAGGAGCGATTTCACGTTACGGCCACCGTTTTATTTTTACTGACAATAGCTCATCCTTCTCTCTACATGCTTTCTGTAAGATCCTCCATGTTACACTGAAACATCTGATTTTATACGCCGATGAGTATGTTTCAGCTGTCTTCGTTAATAGTCCCTCCTAACCGGTCTCAAACGTGTTTGGTCAGAACTGGTGATCGAGGTAGGCAGTCTGCCTTTCGAATTATTGATGTTAAAAGTAGTTAACTTTCCTCGAACTTGCGGCGTTGCTTCGTTTCTTCATTTGACCCAATTGTTAAGACTACCAGCCTCGTAAACCACATGCTTTTAAAATATTCTCGTGAACCTCACCATTCCCTATCTCTGAGGCTAACCAGTTCACTTTTTTCATTAGTCCAGATAGTATTCCATGCGTTAATCTTAGTCCAAACCAACTACGAATACTTGTGTGTGCGGTTCACTCTGATATCCATCAGTCCAGACGACCCTGGTTAACTGCTGCAGAAGCCAAGCGTAGTATCGCGTTGTCCATGACAGTCACCTTTGCATAAGCTTCTGTTTTAGAGTTAGAACATGACCTGGGCGCGTGGCACACATTTCGACCTGATGAATTCATCTGATCGCTGTTTAGGTTGACTCGGGAAAGCATCCGGTCAAGATGGTGTTAGTCCTGTTGTAAATGGCATCACCTTAACTGACTGTAATAAGCGTCGATAATGTTTTCCTGCAGTGCTCCTTTTTCATCCGTCTCTTCCCTTGTGTCTCATTTATCCGGTTGCGAGAAAGTTCCACAAAAATCTTCTCGTCGTGGTTCGGGAAATTGAGCAAGTTTTCTATCCGGTGTCTTGGTTTGCTGACTCGAAACTTGTCAAGTATCATTCTCACTCGATGTGATATGTCGTCTTAGCCGTTCAGTTAGACAATTACACTTAACTCAGCTAATGTGGTCAATCACAATGGCACACGCTTGTTGTGATGTCATGTAATGGAAGCCAAATAGTGAAAACTCGAAAATGTACATATATGTAGGTGGGGGACCGTGATTCTTCAGAGAAGTACAGAGGCTTACAAGAATTATGTTTCTGGTGTCGTCAAGCGACGATGTATATCGGCAGTAACTCGTAGTAGAAAGGATGGTTGTGCTAGCTATTTATATCTGCAGGTGAGTGCATTTTTGCCGAGCAGTGTGTTCTCCATTTAATGGCATATCCAACATATTTGGTAGATGAGACCCAATTGTGAAAAGTCAGCGCTTCGGCTGGGTTCGAACCATCTGTTCGGTGTTTCATGTGTTTTATGCTTAACGGATAAATCTCCCCAACGTTGTTCCGGAAGAATACTACTTCTGTATATCCTGACGTCATGTCTTTTTCAAAAACGTCTTGATTAATCCAGTGGATCAGCTCATGGTAGATTGAAAAACTTATTTGCATGATCGGTTTAATTTTTAGTATGCGAGGTTCCTCTCACATCGCCATGACCGCCAACAACTTTGACCTCCATAAAACGTCCGGCACCATTATGCCCGGGTCCAGTTGACTAATTAGTTGTTGACAAACAACTTT
>LUCH01002915.1:36726-78447 GCA_013368495.1 Paragonimus heterotremus
GTCGTCGTCACACTGAGAGCCAGGTGAAATAGAGTGACGCTTTTTCATGGGGTTTATTGACGTGACGGAAATCCAGTTCTGTCTTGACTGAACAGCTCATTCGAAACAGATCTCTTCACAACAAGCCTTCATAACTACGGCGAGTTCCACCCATTGTTCTTTAGGATTCCCCAGCTGACTCGAATTGGGCCACTTGTTCATCAACGTCTCCCGGTGAGCGTTCCTCACACTATTCGCTCAAATGCCAGTTAAGTACCTTGTCCTCTGGACAAATGACTAAACAAAACAGGCACGCACAGCCGCGTGATCCGAATCTAGATGATTGCTCCAAAAGGCACGACAGTCTTTAGTGAAGTTGCGTCATCTGTAACTGACAACTATATGATCGAGTTGTGTCTACGGCTGAGGAGCACAAAGGAGATCTCCATGTAACGACCAAGTTGAACATTCAAATTGCCAGCTGCTATTTTGATGTCAGAGTGTTAAGTCTGCTTCAGAATGACACCCAGGGCGTCATAGAACGCATCTTTGGTAGCATCCCTACAGCTATTCATTGGAACATACTCTGATATAATGAATGTACAGCAATTTTCTGATTTGCTTTGACAGACTTTAACTAGTTTTTTGAGTCTTATAGCGCATAAGCGATTGTTCACCGGGATTCAATCGAGAAAACACTGTTCTATCGTGGAACCCGGTACGATCCCCGCGTTGAATTAGATGGCTATATAACCTGTTCTGTGTATCGTTCGATTTTTTTCTGATCACGATCGTTTCTGCTATTAACCCTGTATTCCAGTGTCTACTTACCTGCTCATTCTGTCAACAGCTGTTAGTTTATAGGTTCTCACCTAGAGCTTGCTATGTTCGGTTCATTCGGCTAGTTTGCTACGTCCGTGCCTACGCTGGATCGATTGCGTTGGTGGAAACGAGTTTCTTCCCAATGGTAATCGCTGTATTTGGCATGTGTTTGTCCTCCCTAGACGGTCACTTTCGGTTGCATTACGGGTCTGTAGTGGGCAATTCATTATTTTGTGTGGTAAGATGAAACATAGCAAGTTCGGGATTATCTCTGGGATTAGAACTACTACCGTGGCAATTAGGGGGAGGGAATAATTCACATCAGTTTGTTGTGTTATGTTGATTCCCTACTTTCTTTTGGTCGTTCAGTTATGGTCAGTCTGCGTTGTGCGCGGCATGGTTTATTAATCATTTTCATGCTCCATTCATGGCTTTACTCTGCCATTTTGACCAACCAGTGTTAGATAACACTGTCGTTTAACTCAAACTATAAAAGTCTAAGTGATTAAACATTCATGTTCCGGTTATTCTTAGTAGGCCTCGAAATGCAAGTTCCCACACTGATTGAGTGTGGCTACTGTACTTTGCACGCTGTCTTGATATGCTTGTGCAGTGTTTTTCGCCTTGTGCTTTTTGGTGTGGGATTTAATTATGCCACGCACCGTTTGTGATTCACACACATGCACTCGCAGACTTCTGCTGTGCACGACCCCTCTTTCTGTTTACACGACTGTGCAGTGCTGCCCACCTAAAAGACACATGACGCGTCCGTTTCGGAGGCAGGTGAGTCACAGCTCTGGCATAGTTAATGCGATCTGTCACGAAGGTGGCAGTGCGATCGAGTGGATGATGTATCAGATGAACACTTGTTTGTGTCTGTGTGGATTTTTATCTAACCGATGACGCGCGCGGAGTGATTTCTTACTCAGGTGTGACAAACAGAAAGTGCACCTGTCTCGGATTCGAAATCGATGTTCACGTACATACCTACATGTGTGTATCGTGTTTCTAATTTACCATGTTGCGATATCATCAATGTTCCTCTCAGCATGAATGAAAACGCATATTCTTGCAAATCCCACGTAGGTTCGTCTTATAGAAGGGTACTCACAACAAGGTTCGATCCGTCAACTGTCGTGTTATGAGCCAAACTTTCGTCCAGTACATGAATCATCCTCTAAACACTGTTTGAACTGAGGTGATTGAGATCATTACTTATTATTGAAGTCTCATTCCTATCATCTTAACTTGATTGGTTCACGAAATAACGAATTCCATCTGTGAGTATTGATTTCATGGTTGACATAATAAAAACCTTCATTTCTTATTGTTACTCCCATGATGATAACGCGAAGTCAACTACCCATCCACTCGACCAGACGGATTCAAACCAAGGCAATTATACATCTCAGTTCGTTCGTTTCGAATGGTACTCATAGCCTCGATAATACAGTGGAGAAAGACTTGGGCTCGTTATATGAGGGCTGGCGATTAAAATCCCCGTCGAGTTATCTGCATCCGATTAGTCTAATTACGCAGCGATCGCTTTTGTTGAATAGTTGGTCTGATTGTAGAAGGGTGCATACATATCACGGAAAATAAGCTACTCTAATTAGCAAACTACACTTTCGAGGTCCACGTGCAAGCGCGAAAGTGACCGAACAGACAGACCCAAACTAGGAAATAGTCAGTGATTGAAGCTGTTGCATTTACTGATTAATGGCAAACGGATTATTTGTGTAGGTTCTTTGTTAAGGAATAGATATACTGCAACTACATTAACAGATTTCAGGGATATATCTATGGTATTTATTGAATGAGCGGAGTTATCTTATTTGATTTCCAGGCCGATAGTCAGAAACGGTTAGCTTTTCACCATCTGGCCTGCACCAGTTTAACCGGTGAGAATGACTTACAGCTCATTGGACAAATTAGTGAACACGCTTGGCTATTTTTGTGTTTTATTTACGCATTTCATCTTCGCCCGTCGTATTCGTCGATGTATTCGGTTCATTTACATTGATCTAGTTCGTTTCGGCAAGCCACAAAAAGTACCTTTCGTGTACACTTCACTCATCTGTCCAAACTGTCAACAAATTTGTTCGAAAACCGAGAAGTATCTAGCTGTTATTTTCGTCTCTATCCACTCACTTTCTCATTTTCAGATTAGCTTGTTCATGCACATGCTTGGAAATTTTCATCATCAGGCCTATGAACACTTTCAGGATGCTCAACGTCAACTGGCTGCAATTAACATTGCAGCACAACGAGTAAGTCCGTCTTCTTCGAACGTTTTCTCAGCGTTTCTTCTCCATATAGTTGTTCTGCCTCAAAACACATTTTTGTTCATTCCTATGGACACTTGCTGAACTTTTAGATGTATTTTTGTTCCACACGCTTGGGTTTTTACCGACTCGTTTACACGTTGGACTGTCAAGTTCATCAGATCATGCATAGGTGTTGGTCTTTTCATAATCCACGTTTCGTGGTGCTGCATTTATTAGAGTGTCTACGGTGCTGCTTTAGATGACATCAAACGCAATTCGTTGGTCTAATTTTTACCGGGTTATGTGTCAGTCTGTAATATCTACTTCGGCACGTGCCTTCGCTGTAGTGATTGAGGATGGAGATACGTGTGAGTGAGCTTGTACCCATCTTTTCTGCTTGTCCTTTGTCTGTAATTGTTCCATTCACGTTGTGTGTGGGTTCTTGTATACGGGTGTGCAGTTACGTGTGTTCGAACTAGTGCGCTGTCGTTTCGACTGGTGTCCCTTGTTTTTGTTCCCTGTCCGCACCTGATTTTCCGTCCACCAGCTACTTGTAGAGCGTATACGGATTGTTTGTGATTGAAGCATCATACTACGCAATCCGATGACAGTCGATTCAAAGTAGGTTAGCTTTTATTCCCTCATAAATCGAGCATCATTTAAAACTGACCACAGCTGTCACATTCTCATAGGCTTTCTAGTCAGCCCCTTTCGAAAAAAAAGCACTGGACTCTGATTTTCTTCCTGTTAAAGCGCGCCATTGTCCTCACCATAGGCACGACTGAATTACCACATGCAAACGTTCGACCACATCCGCTTGTGGGTAATAGTCATGTTGAACGATCGTCTCGATAGGAGACACAGTAATTCTTGTAACTTCCATCGACGATCCCACTACTAGGACTTCTGTTTAAGTTGGTATCACAAAAATCAGTAAACCTCCTTGGCGGTATTTTGATTATTGATAAACGATAGGGGATTTAGTTTACTTCCTTAACCCGGAAGTAATGCCCAACCAAAAAGGTGCAATGGTCCATAGTATTGGAATTGGTTGGTTTAGGGTGAACCTCACTCACAACTGAGCACCGCTTTCGCCTATAAGATTTTCCCACACGCTAATGTGGTTATGCTTTTTTGTGCCATCGTTCGGTTGTGCCTAATGGTGTGATGGTTATCTGCTGAGAGCTACAGCAAAATCAAACCATAGCTCAGTGTTTCAGTTCGAAATGTTCCCGCTTCAAAAGGTTGTTTGAATCCGAAGGACCCAGCAATCTGTGAACAGTGTTTCATTTGCATCAGAGAATCGTTTTTCTTTTCCATGAGCCCAGAGTATTCTTCACTGAACATATATAATTACGGATGACAAGAAGTCTAAAATTTTCACTGCAGCATCATCACAAATAACTCACAGGTTGTTGTATGTATGATGCGTTTAAGGGTTATCTTTTAACTATTACGCATCCGTTCCGGTGATTCAGGATGTTCGTTATAAAGGTACACAGCACAGCAAATGTGTCCAGTTTTATTCTGTTCTTTCTAAAGCATTTTCTTAGGCACTTATTTTCTCAATGATGCGGCCTGCGAAGATTGCGACGCAATCGATTAGTGACGATGCGTCGCTTGTACAACTCGTCTGTATACATGTGTGAAACCGTTACATAGTAGTTCAAGGCTGATACTCTTAGTCGACGGATCAACGGAGTGGATATGGGTATCTGTTGGAAAATGATGGTTATCGATTTTCCATGCTTACTATCAAAAGTACTTTATATACGATAACGCCTTTTTTGACATCAACTTAAACCGTATTTGTTTGCTTATGTTTAACGACGCCGAAATTTACACCAGTAAAACTGATAGATACTTAAACTTTAGAATGAATGAACGCTCATCTAACCGGATTCAGAATGTGGTTGTGCAGCATGATTCATTCGCTCCGGATATATGTACACTTCCGGATTCGTCGATTACCAGACGTACACTTTGGCCTCGGGTCATCGGTTTACTATCGACTCCGTATTCAGCATCATACTGCATGTCACTTTTTCACACCTTGTGCATTTCGCTAAGGCAGTCGAGATTTGTTAACTCAACCCAACCTTAAACGGTTTAACGGTATTGCTCGTAAACCCAAAAACTGCTAAGGATCTAATAACGTTACAGTTGCATCTTTCTCCTGTTCGATTTGTTTTTCCTTATTCCAACTCTTCTGGTTAGTGGTGAATAGTCAGTTCGAAGTGTCAGTGTTCATCAGTTTTCGTTTAAATTTAGGAAAAGAGCTGACTGTTTACTTGATAAACTTCTTGCGTCCATATTTTGTCCACCTGTGAACCGTGTTGTTTGGTTTCTTTTTAATCGAGTTTATAGGACATCTCAGGTAGGTTATTCTCTCGAGACAACAGAAAGATGAAGCCAGTCGTACTTATACTGATTTTACCAGATGATGAGAATGGTAAGAGAAGTCGATACTCTAAGATTAGAGTACTGCTGATGTTGCCTTTGCAATGCATTCTTCTAAACTGACACTTCTCCGTCAGTGATCGTCATCATGTGCACATCAGCCGACTAGCATAAGGCACGAGGTGAACAGATGACACCTGGCGTAAAAAGATGAAGTCGTTCACGAAGGGGTTGGTTACTGTAGGTCGGGTTCGTCTTCCGGGCTAGGGCAATCGCTACTCACACAATCGGTGGCTGGAGACTAGGTGAGATGGTGACTAGTCGAACTCATTGGTATGAATGTTGTTGTTCGGCTGTGTTGTCTGTGAAGCGAGTGCATTTAAGTGACGCGGGGCATTGAAAGCCATAAGGAAGCTGTCTTGCTGATGACGCCTTACTTTCAGTTGTGGCTCGGTTGTTTGTCTGCAATGTGCAGGCAACTTGTTGTTGAATGTTTGAATATAGACGCGGTTACTTTTAACAGTTAAGTACCTTTGCTTTCTCTTCTTTTGTCTTCTCTTGCTTGTTGTTTTTCTTCGTGGTTGTGTGGTAGTTAAACATCAGTGAGAACCACTGATGTAACGGATAACACCGTTACCATAAACGTTTCTCGCTTCCGGAAAACTTCGAAAAATCATGAACTAACTATTGCTCTAAAAACCTGTCTTTTATGAATTCACAACTGCAACATTGTGTTTTTGTAGTGTTCATTACATCTTCTTTTAAAAAAGATGAGACTCATGAAAAATAAAACGCCAAAGCATTTTATAAGATTTTTGTAGGCTGTTTTCTGTTGACATTACATCTTTTGTTCGGCGTATTACTTGTAAACTACACGGTCTCGTCTATTTCCGGATCATGATTTTACCTTCGCGGTTTTCTTTCCTCCAGTCAGCTCTACTTTGTAGCCGAACCATACGTTCTTATTTATCTTTGCTTTTGGATACCTTACGTTACACGCAAACGTAATCTTCCTACTTGGTTAAATTAGCTTCAACGGTCTAATTGTGCTTGTTGGTCACTTTCGGCCTATTTTCTTACATGACAACAACTTTAAACCCGAAACTCATATTTTGTTCTTGATTACCACGCTCTCCAATTTGATGTGTTCAGGCATATTCCACATCTATTTTCTATGGGAAAAGGATTGCTGGTTATTACATCAACGTTTACCTGTTATCGCATCGCCGCATTGCGTTTGTTACTGTGTGGTACGTCGGGTCACCTGTTTGATGAACATAATGTTAGGTTTTTCCAATTCAGATTGAAACGGCATTCATGAAAGGTGAGACTCAAACCCAATGCGGTACACGATCGTTGCTCGTTAGTGTTGCCACTGAGCTGCTTGCAACCTCAAATGTAACAGTTCAGTTACTCAATCATGTCTTGTTGCCATTGTCGATATCTTACCCTTCACTTGCTTGCAACATGAATTAGCCTTTTTTTCTTGGTTTACATACGTCACATGTCAATCGGATTTGAACCCCGCTCATTGCGCGCTTTATTTCTCCGTTGAAATGGAATTCCTACTCGGACACTTTTCTACCTCTTTTCAAAGTTGATTTTACTCTGTTCATATTACCTGTTACTGTTTGAGTTGTATTATTTATTCATTTGATGGTGATCCAGCATTATCAGATAATCGTCGCACCATTTGTCAACGTCACATTCAAGGTTGTGGTTCGTTTTGGACATTGCACGCTTTCTATTGATTTATCAATTTGATTTATGCCCAACCTCGCGGCATCTGCTCTGTCCCGACTGTATTATTCCCACTGTATGCTAGCAGTATAGTATCTGCTGTATGGTTTAACTGAATAATTTGAAAGTTCTACTGTCTCCCCTGCTGTGATACACTTGAAAGTAACTTCTGTATGAGCAATAAAACCCTCTTCAGATTGCTTAGGCACTAAGGTGAACAAGAGTAGCTAGTTTTAGATGATAACAACTACATCCACATGTATCCAGCAGTCAGTATAGTTTGTTCCCTATTTCGTGCAGCACTAGTCTTTCTTTGCTTTATATTACCCATCTCCAACCTTTTCATTATGTTCACAGTCTTCAGAAAATTTCCGTCAGATTTGCGACGAAACGAAGGAGTTAAAAGAAAAACTGTTGAAAACACCATGGGAGAAAATCCAGTCGATCGATTCCGCTTCATTCCGAGAAGGATACCTTTTTATTCCCGTTAAAAGTGAGCAGGTCTCTCGCGCCCACGCTACCTTATTTGACATTTCTTCTTAGCATTTCATTTCAATCTACTTACAAAACATGTGGTGGCTATTTTTTACCGTCTTAGTGACATGCCCCACTTTCATTATTATAATATTGAATTAACTAAATTATTCATCTGGACTTACATTTACTTTTATGTTCACCTGCTTACCTCTGTGTATGTACGACTTAATTTGGCTCCTTACCAAAGAACTTGTATTTAACAGTGTCATTCTTTATAAATATACTTATAACAATATATTTATAACAATAACATGTTAAACACGACGCCCAAACTGTTTGACTTCATTCGTACTAAATTTGGCGCGGATATCCTATAACCGGTTATACTTATAACAAATCCTTAAACATCTTGCTGTCGTTTTGTTCATTCCAGAAGCTATGACGACTTTGTGGATCAAACATTTTTGTGTGTATAGCCGAGATGTGAAATCACTTTATATCACGCCATACACCCAAGGACGTGCATCCGATTTGGTAAGTCTTCTGGCAGTTTGTTATGTTTCATATTCCAACTACTTTTTTTCCTAGTAGTAATATATATATTCAACGCCAATATTTGATTTTGATGCTTGCTGGGTAATATTTGGCACGCCAAATATAGCGCGTATGAAGCATGGTAACTTAATTGTGATCTTAAAGTGTTATTTTGCGACAACTTTCCAGGGTTCTCCAGTTCTAAGTTCAACTGCATGTTGCTTTGTACAGCGGAGAGTTATCAAACACGTGAGCTTGAGTTACACCATAAAAGTAATCATCATGAGCCTCAAGTAAAAGTTAATGAACGACCATAATCGTTATCAGTTGAAAAGAACTACTGTTTCAGTTTCGTTATTAGTTCAAGGACGAGAGTGCTGGGTTTGTACAGACATCAAGCTGACTAATGGGAAAGCTTTGACATTAGTCTCAGTTTCGCTTAGCAACCATCTGATTCGTTCAGTCACTACAGACAAACAGCACGTTAAATTAACAATGGAGAACGCTGTGTGACCAATGTTTATTTTCTGATGTTATTTCGATTACAGCACTTATGGCATTGGTTACTTGAGGCGATCTAAAAGTGGAGTATTATAATGTGATCTTAGCGTTGTGTTTCTCTACATTTATCGGCAGTTAGATTGTGATTGAACCTACGGCCCGAAAATTGCTTTCACGTATGGTTTCCTGATGTTCGCCCTCATACCGATACTCCATCTTTGGGCAACTTCGTTCCTAATCGGGTGGCAATAGTCTGAACTGGCAACGTTTCGCATTTCCAGCCGAAATTCTTCTCCGATACGGAATTTGATATTGTTTGTTTTCCATTCTCGCGTTTATCGTTTGTGTCTGCTCTTTGTTATCCATGTCTGTACTGTGTTCTCTTTAGCTTGCTGTAAGCCTAAAAATTTACCTTTCCAGTTGCTTAATCGCTATCTAGAATGTTCACCTTTGTGCTTTGGGCAACTGTCTCAGTTGTTCCAGCCTTTGTTTTCAAATCTGTTCACTAGAAGTGTTGTCAAGTAAGAACATTGTCCGCAAACCCGACCGCTCTTGTGTTCTCAAGAGGGGCACTTCTTTATGAATTCACTACATGTGTACACTTAATCTTCGAATGGCATCTGCACTCGGTAGTTGTTCTAATCGCCAGACAGGCCGGCACACTAAAAGCAATCGTGTGCTGAGACCATGGATGTATATGGACTGTGAACCGATAGGAAATTGTGGATGCCGTCTGAGAAGAATGAGCGGGAATGATACACACATGAATATGGAAAATAAATGACTGAGCGAGTATCGTAAATTACATCTTTGAAAAAACTGTAGGTTGCCTGTTCCCTGGATATCACTTCTGACTAGGTGATTAACCTCGTCGGTGCATTTTTTCTGCAGCAAGCCACACAGAACGTCAGCTTTCTTGTAGATAAATTCTCGGGCTCGGTATGGGAAGAGGTGTCAATTGGCACCTTGTTCGGATGAGCTTTACTGTATGAGTCCAGACAAGGATGAAACCGCCCAAACAGTAGTTTCGGCTTGAGTGTTGGAATCATGAAGTATTATACTGATCACTCTTTGACCGTAGTAAGTGCAAATTGGTAACATGTCCATTCGAACCAAAAAGTGTAAATGCGTTACACATCGTAAATGTTGTCCTTCTTCAGTTGCTGCATTTTGTAATTTATGTATCTTTTCGAATCCATCTCAAATAGATTTGTTTGGTGCTGATATATACTCTGTTTCCACTCTTGCATTGAACAGACTACCGAATCTTATTCCGTTCATTCTTGCGTGCGGAGATCAACAGATAGCATTGATCGACGATTTTGTTTTGACGTGGAGACTGCGAACAGGTTTGTCTACTTAACACCGTTTGTTGTTATTTTCGATACATCTTACACAACCTCGAATGTACTTAAGAAAGGTTTTATGATTAGCTCATGGTGTCCTCATTCCGGTTACTCCTGTTGTTCACGTGTGCCCATGGTGTTGCCTACCATCTACTTGAACTTAACATAGTCCAGACGATTCGACCGCGTGGCTAGATTAGAACTCTTCAGCTCATCTTATTTGCGACTTGTTTGCTGTTCGTTTGTTGACAGCATCTGTCGGTTTAAGGCTACGGTGGACCAAGGCAACTTCTGGGCTGTAATATACACTGATTGTGTGAAGATTCTGGTTTGCCGAGTTATCATTATAGATTTCTGTCATGTGTGCTTCGTACCAGTTCCTTCTTTCGAAAGCATCCCCGGGATGATGATCCTGTTGGCCAATATTCAGTTAGTGCGCCCGTGAATCTGTCAACACAACTGATTTGAAGGCAGTCGTTTCTTTATATACTGATTGTCAACCAAGACTACGTTGCGTAAAGTTCCAAAAGAAACCTAAACATTCTTAACTGTTAAACTTAAGCGTACGTTTCTACTAGACAGGAAATGTACGAAACGCTCAGTACCGTTATTGTGAGTACATCATCGCTTTCCAGTTATTTGGATCGTTATGGTTTAAGTCTATCTAGCTGTTCGATTGATAGGACGTTTCGTGTTCACCGGTTGGTCGTGCTGCGTTCACTGTCAAACTCGCTGACTTCGGTTGTCAACTTCCAACACGATTTCTTTGGCATGGTGTTGAGCTGCTGTTGGGTCGCATTGCGTTTTGTGATCGGTTCCAGCTCGTCCTCAATCTTGTCAATTAATCGTTCCAGCCAACAGCTCACAATCAGTGCACTTTATCTAGGCGTAGATGCGAATAGGACCAGTAATTCGGTCGTTTTTATCCTTTATTGTGGCCGTCTCTTAGTCCAGAACTTGTATTTATGGACATTTCCTAAATCGGTCACGACACTGATTTCCGGCTGTTTCCGTGCGTGACAAAATGTCGAGGAATTGTCGTCCGACGACCGGATGTATTGGTATGTTAGTAGTGAGAGCGAAGCTAGAGTGTTGTGAGTAATAAACCAGCAGTCGCTATCCTTCTGAGTAATTACATTCACGATATGCGGTTAGGTTTTTTGAGTTAACGAAAAATCAGTTTATCACTTAATACCTCGGATTCGATAGTTTCCGCAATTCTCAGTTTTTGTCAGTTGTGTGTGATATCGTGATTTCTGGCTAGTGGTGAACGTGTGACACTGAGCATGTTATTAATCAGGTTATCCGTTAGCTCAATTCTAAACGAGAAGAAACCGGAAAACGTTTGCACCGCCATGATAAGTTGCAGAAAGTAGTCGTCGAACGTTTTCTGCCTCATCCCTAACCTGAGCCTCTCTGGTAACGCAACCCAATAGGTTAAGCATGATACCACAGCAAGTTTCATTTTTCGGTAACTTTTCCGTGAAGACCGATGAAATCTTCCTGAATGTTGATGGTGTCATCTGCAAATTACGGAACGTTTACGTTAAATGTTTTTCTCATACGATTATCGCTTTTTGTGTCGTCAGTCTCTAGCATCAGGAATTACGGTGGAAAGCGAATTCCTGTTTGATAAGTAGTATTTTAAAAGCGTCCTCCAGAATGGTATTTAATGGTGGAAATGCGAAAGTGCTACCACTTGGCCTTTACTACCCCCCAGTGGTGACCTTTATCTCTCAACTATGAAATGTTGTTGCCAATCTCAGCAAAGGACTGATTGTGACCCTTCAGATTAGATCAAGGTCCATCAAGATGGTTGAATGCTTCGTTTAGATGTAATATTTTTGCTAACCGGTTAGCATTTGAGAAAGTGTACCAAGAAAAATTATGAACGCGTTTTGTTTTCCGAGTTCACTATCATCGTGAAATATCCACGAACAATTTGTTTTGAATAGATTGGCTGTTCAAGTTTCGTGGCCCTGAGATTGTGACTCAGTCTGCTGAGGTGTTATTATTATTATTATTAACGGTGATGTGGGATTTATTACACGTGGTCAGACAATCATGCACAACAGCTTTCCGTTCAGATAATAATTGAAACGGATTCGAGCTCAACCTGCTATTCGGGCGTTTCTCGGAACGTCAATCGTGAGATTTCCTGCGTACAGTGTTCCATATTCGCTGTCAGATAGCAAACCAATAGACAACTGGACACATGGTGTCACACGTAGTTAGCCAAGCTGTTCAGACGTGGACAGAAATAGTCATGCTAACTAGAGCCCTAACCTGCAGTCTTGTATGTGGTAATCGGGCACTGTCTCTAGCTCATCGTCGGTGTGCGAGTGCTTTGACGTTCAAGCTGGAAACCGACGTTACTTATCTCAAAAGTGAATGTACTTTCAAAGTTGGTATTGTGTTCTGTCGTTCTATCTACTCGATCATGCAAACCATGTATTATCTTCAGTTAGAATGCGATGGGAACCTTGAGCCTGCTGTGGCTGTCGTGCTCCACGCTGAATTTGACCGGCTGTGTCTTTTACTGATTCTCTGAACTGATGATGTGCCCGTCGTTTCTAAATGTACGCACTACAAAGTTCGACATTATTCACTCGTCATTTGGCTACCATGTGGATGGACCGATCACTCCAGTGGTGAACACATCATGATTTTTGGTTATTAATTTGTTCTAGATCCACTCCGTTGACTCTCCAAGCGCAGTCCTTCGCAGATTTACAAGAATGGTTGCGTATCATGGATGGGAAAGAGCCCGTACGTTTACAATTTCGTCCGGCCAACTGTTTTTCATTGTATTTCCTCTAGGAAGATGAACACTGCTGTTTAGTCTCACTGTTCACGGACTGGTTGTCAGTCTTGATTTCATGTCTGTTCTTTCGGTTCCAAAAGAGTTGTTCAAAAGGATAGAGGAGTGTTAAAGTTTCCGGTGATTTTTTAACCCCCTAGAAAGTCATCAGATTTGATAATAACACACTGTATATTTTTGGCCGTATGTTAACCGGATTAGCCTCTCTATGAATGTATTTGTTTCACCTGAGTGTAAGTATTTAATACTTGGTCACTATTGTGTATGTCACACTTTTGCAGATAGTTCACGTCTGTTGATCCTCATCTACAAGCTATATTGCTGCATCTTTTCTGGCATTCTCTGTGCAGTCTCTAAGCCGTACGTCAAGTCGTACTTGGAGTAAAGGCAAAAGATTGTCTCTAAGCTATTTCCTCGATCTATCGATTGCTCCAGTACTCACAGTCTCAATAATGTGGATGCGTTATATATCGTGAGCTTAAAATTGATCGACCGCAGTTTATCAGAGCCGTCTCTGCTCTAACGTGGATGGTACAGTGTGTTTGTATGTTGTGAGCCGTATATGCACATAACTATTCAGTTATGATTTACTAGATATTTAGATATATCTTGCTTTAGTTCCAGTGAAGGTACTCAAATCGTTATTAGATTTAATATTGTTATAACTGTCAGTCCCCGCAACACACTTTTCACCACATCTCCATTGCCTGCTTAGTGTGCATGGATACTAACTTGCTTGTTGGGCGAATTGCCTGACACCGTCAACTTCCGCATTCGGAGGTACAAGCATTTTCAGCTGGTATCACATCTCCAGTATTTCCGAGTAGTTTGACTGATTTGACAATTCGGAAAATGGGGAAAATCTGGATTTCAGCTAGACTCAACTCAGCGCCAGAAACAGTATACCCAATCGTGCCACACGCCCTAACAGCTGAGCTACAAGTCACTCACTCTGTTGACCCACTGTCATATGGAATCAACCGAACGTTCCAAGAATATGACTGCTTAAATAAAACTCTCGATTGTGGTTACGTTGGAGTTCCCCAAAAACACTGACATGACGTCGTAGTTCAACTGATAGAACGTTTGCCGCTTCTGGGTATGTTGTTTCTTCCGGTGGTTCAAATCCAGCCGTAGTCCAAATTTCTCACAGTTCAGTCTCTTATCATCCTCTTGTCCTAACAGCATACCAAGTGCCAACACGTCCACTTTTTACTCCTTCCAAATCACTTTTGCAGCACGCATTGCTGCATTGCTGATTAGACATACTAAAGTACTTAAGGTCTATCGTGGCATTTTTCATTGTGGCTGATTGGCATGAGATAGTCCGCTGTAATAGAGTTTACTACGAACGTCACCAGTCTGGTCATTTATTGTTACGTTTATTGTTTGTGTTCGGTTTCACACCAACACGATTACTTCATCTTGATTCAATCCGTCCTGATGCTCTCGTCGTATTTGTTCGAAGTGTACTGCAAATGTCAGATAATCCTGCCAAGTCACCCACTAATCTGCATGCAATAGGATGATCCTTCGTGGCCATGAAATCTTTTTAAGCGACCACATTTAAGAAGAATTGGACGAGAATCACTATTGAGTCGTTAACTTTAAAAATGGTGTTCACATCATTGTGCTTCTGCACAGATTTTGTGTAGACTTCATTTGAAAATATTGCGGTAACGAATATGTTTCATTTCTTTCTCATTTTAGCTCTACGCTGATCGTCTGTTGGTAACTGAAGACCCGGATATAAGTAAAATATCCTCATGTTACATGTTTTGTCGATTGTTGAATATTGTTATGCATGTTGCTTCCGTTTGAGAGAGCTAATTTTGCCTGGTTATAATATATATGGTTGTACGTGGGTCATCTGGCCTGATTGATTGACGGTCGAAAGTAGAATTATGTTCTCTGATCGTCTGGTTTGTAATGTGACCTTGGCGATACGACTAAGAATGTTGTTAACACCACAACGCCATCGACAGTTCTCGTGACAGTTACATACACCAAGTTGAACCATGTGGGGTGAAAGTTTTTACATGGAAGTTCTCCGATTGGTGTCTAGTTAACAGTACGCCTTGTTGCTTCGGAATGTTTGTATCAGTTTATGCTTAACGGGTTACACATTGTATCAACTGATGGTTGGTTTATGATAATGTATGTAGCCGTATTACTTCGGTACTCATAATCAACGTGCTCACTCACACACAGAGTGCTAATAGAAACGGTTTTTCAGAAGAAGCTCATTTGCGAAAGATCCACGCTTCAGCTGGAATCTACTCAGCAGCAGAACAGCGTGCCCAAACACGACAAGCACTCTACCAGCTTAACTACTAAGCCATTTCGGGAGCCGGGAACCTTCACATTTGGGCCCAGCCACTCACCCGACCTACTATGTCATGGAATCCATCGAGTGATCTTGAAGTATTTCTCAAAATGTTCACATTTGAATCCACCAATGTTTTTGATTCGGTTGAAGCCGGCTACTTTCACCTACTTTCCTTCATGAGTTCTAGTCCATTTAAAGAGGCTTGTGGTAAAATTCCTCGTGATGAAACCCTAAGACTTAGAATGTGATTAGTCTCATCATTCTTATTTGATTGAAGACGACTTGCTAACTTGCAATTTTCAGTTGCTCTATTTCTTATTTATTTCAGCTCGTTTGAACAAGCAGACCTACGAATTTTTGCTCAACTTATTGGCAGCTGTTGAAACTAACGGTGGGCTATTCCTGTCCCAGGTTTTACGTAACTAATGTCTTCTAGTATCCAATTGTTTTTAATGGCGTGTTTATACTTTGAACTTCACACCTGTTTCGGCCTCGATTATTTCAACCGCGTGTGTTTCACTTTGGGCGGCATGACACTATCTAGTTCATAATGTCCACAATGCCAAAAAGTACCTCGTTGCAACTGTTTAAACCATGTTCATTCATTCCTCTCCCATTTGAGTGGCTAGTGTTATAGTGTATCTCAGCTATCGCCAGCCGGATTCGATTTGACGCTTAATCGAATGAAAGAACTTCTCACACCTGCTCCTGACTGTTTATTCTCTCCCTTCATTTGTGATGTGAACCTTAACACTAGGCCCGTTGTTTCGAATGAACCATCACAATCCACCAGCCCATAGTTATATTTCCTTCTCATTAACTGAGCACAAGACATCAGAATTTGCATGGTTACTTTGTGCAACTGTGCTATAAATTTTTGACCTGTTGATGCCTGACTTGGGAGGACACATTGTCTTCGTTCACAAGTGTACATATTTGTAATTGTGTAGTATTGTATGATGATCATCATCCTACTGAAGTCCCATAAGAAGTTTCTTCTCTTTTATACATATGAAGTAGAGGTCGTCTGGATTTGGTTGAATTTCGTCAATTTTGTTTCAAACCAGGTCTTTAATAGACAGCCGGTCTTTTAGGTAAATTAATCAATAGGTGTGTTATTCGCTCCATCATAAAAAAATCCGCATAGATGACGTCAAAACTTCTTCGAGTTGTCAACAATGTCTTTCCAACTGGATCAGCGGCAGTATAGCATGCCTTACTGACTTCTCAGGACCGTTCAGGAAAGTTTGCGAAGTCACGACACCAACTCCGTGGTTTGAGAACAGTATTGTTTATCAAATTTTGTACGAATGAAGTCAAACAGCTTGGGCGTCGTGTTTAACATGTTATCGATAAATGGATTGAGAATAACACAACGTTATGAGCAAGTTGTAATACTCTACGTTTCAACCACCTCGGGTGGCCTTCCTGAGGAAGGCCACCCGAGGTGGTTGAAACGTAGAGTATTACAACTTGCTCATAACGTTGTGTTATTCTCAATCCACTTATCGATAAGTATTGTTTATCCTTAAGAATGTTCTCTGATTGACACCGATGATTCGGGCAGGGCCAGTTCTCGGTTATTCACTGCTACTGCGGTCTATAAACCTTGTCCCACGCGACCTGCGACAGTGATGTGCATATTGGCATATTGTTGAAATATACGTATTTATCACACTTTATTAAACTTAGGAGTCACAATAAATAAATAGACTAGATACAAAGATAAAGAGAACGCAAGTTCTCACAATTAAACTACTGTTGGTTTCGATTTCGCGCCGGTTCTGACAACGTGTTCTATACATGTTCTGAATCAGTTACTCGGACTCTGTTGTTTTTGCTGTTCTCTGGAGTTCAGTGATGCCGTTTGGAATGCTGAAGAAAGTTTATGAGTCCATTGTTGTGTTCTATTGATACAAATGACGGCTTCATGTGAATCTGTGGCTTGTACGTTTGTCTTATACTGTTTTGATACACCATTGTTTTGCTTTATTGAGTGTATGTACGTGTGCACGCTTTAATTGACGATTCAGAATAAAGTTCTTTTGCTTTTCATCACTGAGTTACCATAAACTATCATTCTCGTTTACTAGATAATGTATTACAAATGCATATCAGTGTAAAAGGGTCTGTGATGAGATGCTGTCAACATATTTTGTACTCATTAGTTACCTGTTTAATAACCGCAGTTTTTCCAATGTTTTGCAGATCTTCGAACTCAAGGTCTGTACCGAATTTCCGGAGTCAAGTCCAAAATCGCTGCTTTGGTTCGGCAAGCGATGTGTAAGTGCTTTTCCTGATTTGTCATATCTCCGGAAAGGCCTCTCTTCGGATTATCTGTCACCGCTTTCTTGTTGGTTTATCGTGGAAGCCTAAAGCTCCGGATGACGACTGTTGATCACCGAATGGATCAACATTCGAATACTCAGCCAACCAGATTGTTGTATGAGACTAGCTAGTTACCTCCAACAGTGTTTATTGGTTGCCTTTCGTGGCTTCTATGTTCATTACTTTGTGCATTGTGTCTACTGTTCGTCCGGTTTTTCTTTGTCTATTAATCGACAAAGGCATGATCATCAAGCTTGTGTTTTATTTTCTTGTCCATTGTAACATTTGTCCCGAAGTAGCTCGTCCGCTATTCACATGGCCGCGGGTTTGAACCACGGTCACTTTTCATGTTGTCGTTTGTGTTCTAGCAGACCGATTGTATCCATCCTAGGTAGCACATCGTATATCAGCCAGTGCATCATGTTGTAGAAGCTACAGGACTAATCCTTAATTTTAAAGTTATGTTCGGCTGTGATCCACCGTTTGATTAGATTTATGTATGGTTGTCGCTTGAGGTGGAGACACTGGAGTATCATCTTAACACAAACCCTCTCATCATCGGTTTACTTGATTTATGGTCGTATCGAACGAGGTCTTTTTCGTTTTTATGGTTTGCTATCAAAACCCAGGCTACTCACTTTATCCGTGCTATGTTTGTGTCGTTCGGTTATTCTTTATCATTCTGTCTCACCTTCCTCGATTTTGTCATATTAGCACCGACTGGAGTATCCAGCTCCACTCTTTTGGCCTGCGATATTCACTTGCTCACGGGTGCTGTCAAACATTTTGTCAGACATTTAGATGAACCACTGATGACCTACTCACTACACTACTCTTTCTTGAATGCAATCAGTAAGTTGACCGCAGAGAATTTCTTTGAGTTCGTTTGGGTGCTCGAATCACTAAAATCGATGGAGAACATGACGAGTAATTGAGTTCTTTTGTACATATGAGCGCGATGGTTGAGATGTCAGCGAATCATTTAGAACCTAATCGATCCGTTCCCTCTCCTATATAATGAGTTCTGTCTGTAAAATGGATTTTCGCGCGCTTCGCCCGATTGTGCTCATCCGTTAACTCCTTCTCTCTTTGTTGCATGTTTGTTTAAAGCCGCACTTGCCCTTCAAAGATTTTGCACAATACTAATTAACTTGATCTGGTGCACGAGCAAACCTATTTCAAAATCTTTTCCTTATAGCCATATTAGGTACCTGGGGTCTAAACACTACCGCGTTCATTCCCAAATGACCGACGCTAGATATATCAAGGTTCAATGTAGATTTTGTTTAGCCGTTCGATGGACGATTATTTTGCAGTTTACAGATCTACCCGTTATTGTACTGACTCTAAACTCGGGACCTCTTTATCCGTCTAGTTTGGATAGAATCCTTTCTGACAGTCAGCTGTTGCTGCCTTATCTCTGGCTCCTCACTTGCTGACATACACTCCACCAATGATTTCTGACGTTCTTTTGATTCAGCACGATTATGTTATTCAATTTGATCCACGGAATCTGTGTCAGAATGTCACACAATCACACATAAGAATGTGTTTTTCATTCGATTCTCTTGTGCACTTTATCAGAAAATTCGTAAGAAACTCGCCAGTGAGTATAGTGGCAGCCTAATTCGTGGACAAAATGCCATTTTTACAGACACCGGACTTACAACCATTCATAGGAGGTCAATCTTTATATAACTACCAACTAACAATGCCATCTCGTGTATCGTAGACCATGACTACTCAACAGATCAAGGTGGCATGCAATTAGGTCGTTAACTATGTCATCATAGAAACCATGATGTGTTCAAGTCATGTTAAACGTACATTAGATTGCGTCCTCGGCGGAGGGGTCCTATCTTGTTCGAGAGTGGACGAGCTTTATGATTTATATTTGTCGACACTGCTTGTGAAAAAAGTCACTGTTTGTGAGCGATGTGGGACTTCACACAGATATTTGTTATGGTCGAGACCACACATGGGACTGAATTAGGCGTCGAATCGATCGTACCTTCATTACCAACAGTTTGGATGATCTGGGAGAATTGTATTGCCACAATTCTCCATAGACGATTTGATCACAGACATCGGAGCGGAATAGATGCATTTGTAACAATAAGTTGTTCTGCAACCCGTTACTAAAGAGACGGTTATTTAACATTCCTTTCTTTTGGTAAAATGTGATGATTTAAGCTTTCGTCCGTGTGTAGTGAAGAAACGCATCGCATGTAAATGCAACAATTTGGACGCATACACAACTGTATGAAACGAATGTTATCAGATTCATTTGATTAGCTGTCATGTGCGAACTTTGTTTACCAACTGTGTTATTTTGTTACAGAGAAAAACCCAGCAGACCGATTGCAGGAACTCGGTCGCCTTCTCGGTCAGTTACCATCACAGAATCGCGAGGCCTTGAAGGCACTGATCGTACACCTTGCAAAGTAGGTTCACAGGAACGTTTGATGTTCAGTGGTATTTTTGTACCCTTTCACGATTAATCCTTTGGATAAGCGCCTTTGGTTCCTCGTCTTGGTTTCTTGTTCATTCTGCAATTTGAGTTGCAATCGGAACTTTGGTGGCTTTTAGTAAGTTGTGTTCGATCAGGTTCACAAATCGGGCGAATTCGGTGCATCTCTTACAGCCTGCTGCCGTTGTTGTTCAACTGTTTTCTGTCATTCACAGCTTCAGTTGGCTAGATCTTATTTCGGTCAACATACCGTTTGTTCCCATCGTCATGTGGATGAAGGAAAGAAACTGAATAGTTTATTTTCGGGCTAATATTATGGTTTGCTTTACTTTACTTTTGATATAGTTAACTGGTGATGCTTGTTACGATGTTTACAATGATACTAAATTAGAAGTAAACGGTATTTTGGCGAATGGTCTGTTTTCGGTTGTTCATAATCGGCTCAGTCATATAACATATCATCATGATTATTAAGCGAGCAAAAGGGATCGACTGGAAAGTCTATGAGAATGCGATAGCTGCGATCAATTGTGAGTGATGTTCAATTTATGTGAAAGCAAAATCCCCTACTACTCATCAGTGAGCAAAATTAAGTTCAATTAGTCACATAGTTACGTCACATGCTTGTGGATTCGAGGACAGTTAGGTAACAAAATTGACCTCCGGAGGTGTCATGTGGGTAATGGGCGGCCATGGTGACCGTAGAGCCTGAACAGATTTCTTCTGAACGCACAACTGTGGATTACGCAACTGAATTCCGATCGCTTCCGCAGAGTGCGAAGCTTTACTCCCTTAGATTGACGACTGGGCAAGCGATAGATAGGCTGAAAAGTCACTTCCAGTGAGACTTGATGCCCTGAATCAACAAGGTGCGGCAGAATTGCATTCGAGTTGGACTTCATCTTGCCCTTAGTCAGCCATATAGGGGTGGTTCTCACGTATCCTGTGAGAAAAGCGCCTGGTTGTGCGACCGACGTAACCTGCTTCACAGGAGCATGCGAAGGAGTAGACACAAAATGAAGTCACACATTTTGGCAACGTATCTTTAAGTTGTACGTGCACTACCGGGTTGGATCTAAACTATATTCGCAGTTGTGCCGCACTGTATGTCTTTTCAGTTGCATTGCTCATCTTACGAGTCACCAATTCAGCCGACATCTCGCCCTCCTAGTCTAGCGTCCCGTAAACAAGCTTCTTTTTCCGCAGATGAGAGCTTAACTTCCAGTTCTTTCAGTTCCATATGTTTATCAATGAAGTTTGCAGAGTTGGCGTTCTCTGCGAATATCCTACGTAAAAACATCATTTCTGCTTCAATCACGTCATCAGTACATATCCTCATAGCTGTGTGTTAAATTACGAACGCGGTTTCCTTTCTGTTTGAAAGGGTACGTAAATGAAGAAATGAGTATACTGACCGTTCCAAGTCCCCTTCTTATAAATGCTCCTCTGAGCTGTACCGTCTGCACAACGATTCAATGTCACATCCAGGAAGGATATTCCGCCATCTTTCTCAGCCTCAAGTATAAAGTTGAAATTAGGATATGCTGTGTTCGCCTTAGCAAGTAGGCCATCCAGATCCACAGTTTCGTCAACTACACAGATAATACCGTGCACATATCTCTTGTAGAAAGTGTTATTGTCAATAATCCCATGAATCGTAGTTCTTTCTAACATTGCCATAAAGATATCTGCCAACAGTGGACCTAACGGTGACTCCATCACAACGTCGTCCTTCTGACGATACCTTTTCCCATCAATCTGATTTTGTACATTCTGCGTGCATGTTAATATCAGCTGTTTGAGCGTGTCTTCGGGTAATCCCACATTTAACCTTTCGGAACGAGTATACCCACAGATGTAGTCAACGGTTTCTAAAAGTGCTACGTTCGTGAACAAAGAGCATACATCGAGGAAAAGCACCTTCTTGTTTTCTACATTCAGAGACTGGATAGGATCGATGAGGCCAAACGTATCTTTTAGCGAATACTCTGCGATGTCCTTCTGAACGGGTTCTATCAACTCTGTTTGCCAACATGCCAACGAATAACGTGAAGAATTACACATATCAAAAATCGGGCGTAATGGCTTTCCCTTCTTGTGAACCTTCGGTAAACCATACAGTCGGGGTATTATGGTTCCAAATGATCGAATTCGTCCAAATGTCGTGGAGTCTATCATGTTCTGTTGTTTTAGGTTTCTTACAATTCTAGGAATGTTTCTCTCGATCGCGTCGGTCCTATCTTTTTCTCTTAGCATGTTGCTGAATTTAAACGAATCACTCAAGATATCAGTCATTTTCTGGAGGTAGGTCGATGTGTCCATCAAAACAATTCGTGCATTCTTATCGGGCTTCTATAACAGAATATCACCATCTCTTCTCAAAACATTTAGTTCTTCGATATACCGTTATGTCAGGTTACGGCTTAAGAGTTGAGGTACTGATAGGACGTGTTAACTAAAGTGGTTTTGAAGTGTTCTGCATCGAATTTTGATAACGGAACCGGTTATTTGACCTGACAGTATAAATTCTCAAACTGGACCTCTAAGTCCAGCTGCTTCATCTTACTTCTGGGACAACAAAACCTAGGATCGAGTGATATGACTTCTAGCAACGGTTTCCATAGGTGCATCGTAGTAAGATTCTGTATGTGCTGTTCTGGATCGCTTGGGAACTCGGATACTGTACTTGCAGAGTTCAAGCTACTTTTCAGTTCAAACTCGCTTGCTTCCCGACAATGTGTTGAATATATTCGTCGATTTGAATACGCTCCTCAGTCGTGAGTGATTCTACTGCTGTGACTCGTTGGTTCAAATTTCGCGTCAACTCATCGTTTCCAGTTCATTCAGTGCATGCCGTTTCAGCGTGCTTCCCATAGGCTGAATGCCATTTCGCCGTAAGATCCACCAGAAGTATCTTGAATTTATGTTGCTAAATTATTGACTGCTGTCCGGTCCGCTACGTCACTCTCCTCTGATGGATGAACGGCACTTTTGTTATCTGGCCAACCTGTATAAGATCAGAGTAGACGAAGCGTCCGGACAACTTGTTTTTAGTTGCATCTGAGAAAAGCTATGCTACCGGATTCCTGTGACTTTGGCAGTACAGAAGCCGCCGCAACCTTGTTCTTCGAAGTTGATACCATCCGCAATTTGATTAATGTTCCAATAATTGTTCACCGCTGTGCATGTGTACACGCGGTCTCGAAGCTGTTTGTCCGCTTCTGTTATCTGCATATAACATCTGTGACGTTTTCCCGATTCCTACTGATATTCGAGCTCTGACTAACCTATACCTAATGGTACTTCTTTTATAAAAGGATCGCCTGACATCCAGCATGAGCATTGCGTAGAATGTTGTAATATGTTAAAATGGCCGCCCTGTTTTGAAATCACGCACCTTCTATTTCGAAACCTTGTGTTTAGGGTGTCCGCAGAAAGTCGATTCAACAATATGACACCTAGTAACCTGGGCATTGTGTTCGCTCCGTCTTTGCTCCGTTCCCCCGAAGAAACGGTGGCCGCGATCATGAATACCAAATTCGCATCGACAGCCATCGAACTGATGATTGAGAATCATGCCGCACTTTTTGGTTCGAATTCTTCAACTACCGGTTGCACCGTCTCCACCGTCATACCAACAAGGCCCGCCGCGTTAGTTGAACCTATCTACGTGACTCCAATCACCGCCTCATCTTTGAAGAATCAACCAGGTAGGATGATAATGCTCAGCTTTGCCCTTCTGGAGTCGGACAAAGCTCAACAACATACACTTTGCTTTTGATTGGTATGCTGATTAGAATAGGTTGCAATATTTTACTTTCTATCCGGTTGTTTTCAGACACTAGTTCTTGAATGCACATTTCGAGACAGTTTTTATGCCGGTATAAGTTCGCTCGATATAGATAATTGGTCACAGAGTCGTATTGATCATGTTCTTGCAATAGATTGGGACAAATTCTCCTAGTCATTGCGCATTTTGTGACTTGCCGCATATTCCTGGGAATGTTTTCAGAATTGCTGGCCAGATGAATCAGATTTTCGTTTAATAGCCCATAGACCAGGAGCTTCATGCCCCGTTTGCTACCTGTGCCTCTTGAGTCCTAATGAACTAGCACATGCCCCATTCTAATTGGCGGCAACAGTTCTTATTTTAAATGCGGTGACCATTGTTGGGTGAAGCGAGTACTGGATGTCATGCAATAAACTGGTTCCCAGGTCAGGCGTCTTTTGCGGTCACAACATAAGTATACCTACTTTAGGGTAAAATTTACACTGTTTAAATCATGAGCACTCTCATCGCAGATTATTGGTTCCGGTTTACTCGACTCCATATCGTCATAGCCATTTCAAATATCGCATCAGTTGGATGGTATATGTTTACTTTATATGGGCACAACGTACAAGTTGAATTCACTCTCACCTCTGTTATGTCCACAGTATCAAATGTTCCGATAGCTTTAGTTCGTCGAGCACTGGTGATGACGTATCCTTTGTAAATATACTGTTTCTCTAATTTGCGTCAAGCGCACCACTCACAGTTCCGCTCTAATGATTCCAGTTTTAACTGATCATCGAGATTATCGTATTTTCGATCTACCAATTGATCTAGCCACCTTCTTTGTGGCTACCTCCTTTTTAGAGGCATTACCGGGAAACAAGTGCACCTGCTGTGATGATTGTTTTTGCTAAGTACAGGTGGGCCAAAGGGTATAGTTAGTCAAGTCGCATTGAAAAATGTAAATGAATCAGCCTGTCTGAATGTGCAATATTTATGTTGCTTATCTTATACCTGATGGAATGAATCGCAGTTGGTATGGATGTGGACCAAACTACGCGGTGTGATTGGCAGATCAGTTTCATGAACATTGTTTTAGGCAATGATTAAGATACTTCTGGGTTTCGAATCTATCCCGAGTGTCGCGAAACAAGCTTGTCTATTGCAGTGAATTATGAGTTATAATTTACCTAAGAATTTACTGAAAATCCTATGAAAACTGTCTCGTAAAATAAATGAAGGCGTACTCAGGCTTCAGAATAGGGAGTCAAATTTCGACGGAACTTATGGGATTGACATCCGCGTCCAAGCTGTCCGTCAGTGTAGTGGTATTTTGTTCAGTTTCGTCATCCCAGATTAGGTATTAAATTAGATTGATGGAACACCATCTATCTTTGTGAACTGTGTTGTCTACATTTTTAAAAAACATCTACCTGGCAATGCCGCCAATTTGCTTGCTGGACTGGGTGTAAACTGTTCATCCACTTTCCTCTTCAGTATCAGATCCTAAGCATTTTCATAGCATTGCAAATGTTACAAACGGCAAATTTTTGGTAGGTTTCAAGTTCAATATTTTCTTGAAATGACTCAATAATTGCGCCTACTGTGATAACTGCGACTACCGATAAATCGAATAGCCTTAGTCAAGATTATGGATTCGTATTTATGGTTGATTACCTGATTAGATATACAAACCGGAATATGCTTATTCTATTCTTTCTGTACGCTGTTAATAGGTTCACGTACTTTTCTCGATACAGTATTTTTATGTATTCAGCCGCTTTATGAATGATCCTATATACGTTGTACGTTGTTCCTGTTCTTGAAACTTGTCATCTTTGTTCTTGTGGTCCTTTTATATTTTTCACAGATTTCACTGCTCATCTCAATGTGGATCCTTCAAGCCCAACAAAAAGGTGAGTTTGTCTCTCTCTACCATCAGAAATTTACGGAAGTACGATCACTTAATCAATGAGTATTTAGAGTGAGTGGAGTTCCATATATGTTCACTTCTTTCAGTCTGAGACACTAATTTTTGCCTGTCATATCTAAGTTTTGATACCGTTTGTTGATAGCGCTTACTCCTACCAGTTTAGACGAACTGAACCATGGTTTTACCTTGCAGATGTGCGCTTAACATGTATAAGTGTACATGAGGAGATGTTTTGGTTAGCGTTTTGCTCCGTGAATTGTACCTGTGAACCTTCTGTGGATAAAACGTTGTTTTGCTTCGGAAGGTTGTTAAACGTGCGATTGAATCACTTCTTTTCATATAAGCTACCCAATATCTCGATACCATTCATTATCGAGTATGTTGAGCTGCCTCATACGCTTTCCGATCGGATCGAATTTGTGAAAATCCGCCACGGTGTTACTCAACTTAGTGATCCTCTTATTTGCACTGTGCCTCGTCTGTTCGCAATCCTTGTGTTGAAGCTGAGGTTTTTGTCTTGCTGTGTCACTTCGTCTAGTATCTGTATGAATTCTTGCCTACTACTTGTTGAGCCACACTTAGCTTATCATGTCTGAAATTGTTGACTGCTCGACTCAAGTACATTTCATATGAATGCCGACTTGCACTTCGATACTGTCTTGTGACTGACTTATTGGAAACAGTCGATGGAACATACGAAGTTTTTTGATGGTCGTTTTTACTGGCTTGCTCATTTACACCGCAGTATTGTGATACACATTTTCTTGTAAACTTTGGGTTCATTCGTTTCTCTCAGTATCTTGGTGGAAGATGGTAGATTGATCATTGTGGTTTTTGTATTTTATCGCTATATCGCAACTTCTATGTAATCTATTTGTGGTTTTGTTCTCGGCTGTGAACAGATTTGATGGAACAGTCACATAGAGCAAAGATAAACAGTTGTTTTTCAGTTATTCGTCACTATGATCCCCTTTAGTACATGGGTAAATTGCAACGCCTGGATAATTTGCCATTGGCTAATTTTCTGTGCTCGTAACGTTCTCTGGAGCTGCCGCTTTCGCTAAGGAGAACCAGAGAAATACGTGAATCTGTTGAGATCACTGTATGCTCACTCTGAAAACAGGGTGAGAGTTTATGGACAACTGTCTCGGGCGTTCGTCACTTCTAGTGGTGTCCGTCAGGGGTGTCCGATTTCCCCCTTCCTGTTCAATTTTGTCATGGACGACATTCTGGAGAGTGCTCTTCGCGAATCCAGTGGGCTTGGAGCTGAGCTTCTTCCTGGCGCTAGATTGACCGATCTGGAGTATGCGGACGACATTGTTTTACTTAGCCCCTCTGCCGAAGACATGCAGACCATGCTGGACAGGTTGAGCGACCGAGCTGGTGTGTATGGAATGCGCTTTGCACCTTCAAAGTGCAAAGTGTTGCTTCAAGACTGGGGCATTTCCAGTCCTACTTTCTTCATTGCAGGTAATCCGCTTGAGCCTGTAATATTGCTGATGAGATATCAGCGAGGATAGCAAAGGCACTAGTTGCCTTTGCCAAACTGCATCACCTGTGGCGTCGAAAAGACGTCCGGCTGTCACTGAAAGGAAGGGTATATAATGCCTGTGTGCGCTCCATTTTGCTTTATGGTTCGGAAACGTGACCTGTTCACAAAGAAGATATCAACAGACTTGCTGTGTTTGACCATCATTGTCTCCGCCAATTGGCCCATATTAAGTGGACTGATTGCGTGAGCAATTTGGCCGTTCGCCTGCGCGTATTCCTGAATGCTCGGGATGCGCGATCAATTGGTCAACTAATTACGTTGCGCAGCTTGAGATGGTTGGGTCATGTTCTCCGTATGCCAGCTGAGCGTTTACCGTACCGGGCATTATATACTGAGACCACCAACAATGGGGTAAAACCGCGTGGTGGTCAAGCAACAACGTGGTCACGAAGTATGAAGACCTGGACTGCTCCATTGAGCAAAGTGGGTAGGTGTCGCCTGCCTGGATGGAGTCCTCGTGACCACTCAAACCACTGGTTAATGGCGCTATCCGAGATGGCGATGTGTCACAGTCAATGGCTTACCTGTATCCATACCATTTCTAGTTCTTCCGGCTAGTCTTCCTTTTAGTAACGTTTTCTTCTAGGATATTCCACGTCACTGTTGAGGTGAGCGGCGGCCCGAGCCACAGTACCTTTTGGTCAGGCTCATGGCTGTTATGATGATGATGATGAATTTTCTGTGCTTTTGACGATGATCATGTGCTAGATTCGAGGCATGTTTGAGAATTCCAGAAGAACGTGAGGATCTCCAATTTGGCAAACAGTGTTAGTCTGTTACAACGTGCTCATTGTCCATTCTGTTTGTTATGACCAGCCAGAACAGCCTTCTTTATGTTTTATCACTCAACTTTTGCGTCCTTGCTGTGATTCACTTAGAATGTTTGATATTGCCATCACGCATCTGCTAGTGCGCTATCATCACTGATCGCTTGAGCAGACTCACTATCTTTCGACTACCAACTCCTGTCTCCCGGTACGCTGTTATTTGGATTTTATCGAATGCAGTGAGGGGTTTCTTCCCGTCTCATCATACGTGTATTTGATTACTTTGCTGTACCGATCGCCAAACATCTTTGTGTGAGATGGTCTGCACTCATGAGTTAATGGTGATCACTCACAGCTCCTTTTAGTGTTAATGTCCAAAAATGCAGCAGTGGGTTTTAGCACTAGACACGTGCCGGATGCGTCTTTCCTTGTACTAGTATAGTATTTAGAAACTGATTAATATGCACTTTATGAGAGACTTTTAGCGCGTGTATTATTTGTGAGCTGACAAAAACGTCGATAGAAAACCACAGATTGTATGCCTAGGCGGCCGCCTAGTCGCGTCATGGCGATCCATACGCACCGTTATTGACAAAGCGAAACAGACGGTATTAGCTCATCACTTAGGAGTGTATGGCGTGGTCGACGAAGGGTGAGCTTTTGAAATTTCATACAATGCACGCAAAAATCGATGCAGTCAGTCAATCAGTAGTTCAACCAGAATCCTTGTATCTAACTTGAGGCATATTTAGATATCTCATTTAATCGAGTCAATTTCCCCGTTGCTATTGACTGTGCTGTATCTATAACTTACTCGAGACACCGTGTGCCGTGATTTGACTTCAACTCATCTGCATTGACCTGGTAGTCTGCTTCACCTGTATATCCCTTATCAGCTCCTTAACCAATGCAGGTTTAAGTATGGGTACTCGCATGGTCGCAGTCGATGGTTTTTTCTCTCTCTGTCTTCATTTCAGTGTTTTAACTGCGCCACTTTTGGCCCCCTCCAGTCCAAATCATACGTCTTCCGAACCGTCTACTACTTCTGTACGTCCTTGCGGTGACCAAGCAAGTCCAGGATGCGTAACACAGCCGAAACCGCCTATTCCTCGACGCACTCAGTAAGTTTGTGTTACAAAGTTTTTAATCACTCGGGTTAGTCACCCGATTTATGCTCCCAAAGTAACAGTATTACCGTTTTGTCCATTCGAAATACATTTATAAAGCACTCAAGTTCGACGTTTCATTCGAAGATCTGATGTTCAGATCCTCTTTTCTGGTGGTAGCGGTTCTTCGTGAGCTTTGCCTGTGGCGTAATGTTTACGTAATGCTTATTTTGAGAGAAGCCCTAGTGCAATCAGTAAACGACGGGCTTCCACAACCTCGATTGCTTGATTCAAGTAAACATGTTTCTGACTGGGAACATTTTGGCAGACGTACATGGTATGCGCGTTTTACGCCTACTTCAAGGAATGGTCACCTAAATTTGATCAGAAACTACTCATCCTGAGGTCAGATCGAGTAAGTACATTTGCCTACCAAAATGTCACCTCTCAGCTTTCGCGTGACGCGGCCACCTGTCTGGTTCGAACGATGGTGCATAGTTGAATCATAATTTAGGTCGACATTGCATGATGCACTTTGTACGTACGCTGGAGCTCGGTGTGTCCTACTGGTGTTGTACCTCACAATAACCGTTGCATACACAATTGTAGTCCCTCGAATCACTTCGTGCATCACGTAGACTCTCTTTCATGCGTATGTAAACACTGGAAATGCGTTACTGGCTCACTGGTCAACTGTTGAATGCATTTTAGGTGCTTGAAATTTGCTCATCCTCGAGAGCAACTTACCCGAAACCTTGCAGCACATGGAGACAGCCGGAACTCGTTGAAGTTTACTATCCCTCAGCTGACTGATAGTTCCTCATACTGTGTTGTATGCTCATGTTCCATATGATAGAAAGCATAAGGTTGATTTCTATTAGAGTGGTTCGTTTGAAACGCAACTCTTTGAAGGCCCGATGGAAAGTTACCTTTTTTTCATCAGTACACATCTTCAGTTTGACTAGAATGATAAATAGGTAAATTTAGTAGAGGCCCTTTCGCGAAAAACTTGGACTTTGGCTGAATTCGAACCAGCGACAGAAACAACAAGCCCGGACGCGGCAAACGTTCTACTAGCTGTGCTACGAAGCCGCTGGTAGAGCATGTGCCGCGTTTGGGCATGTTATTTCTGTCACTGGTTCGAATTCAGCCGAAGTCCAGATTTTTCGCAGATGGGTCTCTTCTAAATTCTCAAGTCTGCCAAACTACTTATCACTAAATAGGTAAGTGTCAATCATCCTTTCCGTGTATGACGTTCATAGACAACTGCTTCTTGGTTCGTGACAACGCGGTGATTATCTGCTAAAAGAGTTTTTAACAGGTATTATTACAATGAACGTCGTTAGGTAAACCACACACTGAACTTCACTTTCGTATTCGCGATATTGGTTGCGATGAAATGAACTAACATGACTTATCGTGCATCAGCACATACTCAGCAATTTCAGTGTAACGAATCTGCAGCTTGGCCTTGGTTGACCGTGTTGCATGAATCCCAAAGAAACAATTGATAAAAGGTATTTTTGTCAGTATCCGAATTTTGGCCCTCATTGTGTGGTTTCTGACGAAAGCAGGAAATAACTTTTATGCTTACACGCACATTGCTCGAGATTTTCGTCCGTTTCAAAATTTGTCTTGCTGGTTTACAAGAAGTGGATATCTTTTGGGCACTTCGATAGCTCTGCGTGTCATGGTGGGTAGGTTGTGTGCCGTATATTCTGAATAGTAATTGTCATACCACCTGACTCAATAAATTTATACATTCGTTTGTTAGCAAATGCTACCGTCACAATTATGGTGCGCTATTTAACCACTTCTCTTTGTTTTCTTTGACTGTTTTTGTATCGTTTGTTTTTCTGCACTTGTGCTATGAATTCCTACATCTTGACAGAACTTTTTCTTGATGTCCTCCCAACCCTTTTTTTGCAATCGTGTAATTCCATTCCCAATTCACACGATGACCTTCGATATTTCATATGCACGTGCCCGAGTTCCCATAACGTCTTCGCGTCATTGTCTACTGATCTTGTTTCTTATCCCCCTCCCAATTACTGGTGTTGTTTTTTTGCTGTCCCTGTTCGCCAGACTGTTTTGATACTTCATGTTCCCGTAGTCGCTTTGTTTTTTCATCAGGTAACCCATCGGTAGCTTTTTCCCAACGACTGTTGACGAGACCCGCCCATTACTCCAATTAGAGCCAACTGTTTTTTAAGTTGACTCATTGGAATTTACACTATGTGCGTGAACTGTTATAAATTATTGGTGTGTTTGCTTCGACCATGTCTGTCACTTGACGTTGATGGTGGCTGTTCGTTGTTCCCGTACAGCCCGTTTAACGCTACACGTTCTGTTATCCCCTACAAGCGTGGACAATCGATATTTGCTATATTATTCAATTTACTGGTGACAATATCACTGGTACCCCAGCGACCTATTCAAACTTTGCTCAATTTTTTAGTATCTGAGTTGGCCACGTCTCACTCAGCACTCAACAGGTAACCATTAAATATCGATTTCATCCGAGGGTTTTGTTACTCAAGTTTTGTTGTCCATTGATTTGAAGTTGCTACTATTTTGTCCTTCTAAGCGTACATGTTTATATTTGTCCGTCAGCTCCTCGAATATATTCCGTGGCGATGTCCTCAATCGATGCGGGGAGCTATCACGTCGCCCGTCTGCCATGCGTCCCTTGGATTCCAATTTCAAATCGCCTCCATCGTTATCGCTAAACCAAATTGAGGAACAGTGCGAATCCACAAACACCCAGAATGTTTCCCTTGCTAACTGTTTGAAAAAAGATGATGATTCTTCTGCTCACCCGCAGCCACTACCTAGAACTCATGTGTGTTACAGTCGTAGCTTCATGGGTCTGCCGATAAATTCGCCTCCTGACAGTCAATTACCATCAAACACCCCTATTCCTCGAAGGTAGGCCAGTCGTGCTCGAAGTGCATGATCTTTTGAGTCAGTACTGGCTTTTGCTCATTTTCGTTTGTGATTGGTATTTAATTTTATGCGGTAGAACGTCTCCTACTTCAGTACATTCCAAGTAACCACTGAATATCGGAGCTAAATTTCTTCTCGGCCGAAGTGAACTTTCTAAGAGAGGAGGAGAACTGATATGTTTAGACAATCCCAACCGTTTTTGTTTCATCGTACGTCCATGAGACTTCATCATCATCATCATCATGGACAGCAATACATCAGTGGTTCACACTGATGCTTAACTGCCACACAACCGCGAAGGGAAAAAACCTATATGACAAGAGAGTAAAAGAAAGGAAGGGAAGGTCAATGGACCTAACTACTAAAAATAGCTGCGTCTGTATTCAAACACAACACCAAGGTGCTTACATCTTGCAAATAAACAACCGAGGTGTAAGTGAAAGTAAGGCGTCATCAACAAGACAGCTTCCTTACGGCTTTCACTGCCCCGCGTCATTAAGTGCACTCACCTCACAGACAACTTGGCCAAACGACGAAATTCACGTCACTGAGTTTGATTAGCCGCCATCCCACTTAACGTTTCCAATCACCGACTCTGAGCTACGAGATCCTCAGCCTAATAGGCTAACCTGACCTAGGGTAGTTAATCCCTTGGTGGACGACTTTATTTATCTACGCCAGGTCATCATTTGTCCACCTCACACTTTACGCCAATCGGCCGCATCGTCGGGAAACGGTGCTCGGTGTGGCAAACGATTAGCTGGCATCCTCAATACATGATCTAACCATCTAACTCTGTGCAAATGTAGTGACTGAACAAAAGAACTCGTTTGACAGTCAATACCAAACACCCGCTTCCTAATTTCCTCTTTGCTTACTCGTTGGTGCCACCCGATACCACCGATTCAGCGCAAACATCGGTGGTCAAATACCAGAAGACGGTTCATGTCTTCTTTCCTGAACAGCCAAGTCTCGCTGCCGTAAAGTAATACAGCCCTCATTGTCGCCGTATATACGTGACCTATAAGCATCAGAGAGATACCTCTCTGTCGAAAGAAATGCCACAGATTGGCAAATACCACCCTAGCCCTAGAGATACTTGCTTCTATTCCATTCCATATACCTCCGCCGCGGGTGATTTAGCTTCCCAAGTACATAAACCACTCAACAACCTCCATGATTCCACTATCTAACGATAAATCTACGCATTCACTGCAATCTTGTGGAAGCACTTCACACTTCAAGGCTGCAAACCACATTTCGAAACCTTCAGCATAACGGGAAATAGACTCTAATGTTGTTTGTGTTGCTTGAAAAATGTCGAACAGCAACACCTTGTCGTCAGTATAATCAATATCAGTCAGCCTTCTGCCAGGTAGAAGAACCAAGCCGGCATCTTGTGAGTGCCGCAGACAATCCTCCATTGTATCGTCCACCACAAAATTGACCAAAAGTGCTAAAAGGGAACAGTCTTGACGTATACCGCTCCAGACGCTGAAACCGTCAGACAGTTCGCCGTAAACCCTAACCAGAATTGATGTATGGGAATAAAGCGCAGACAGTATGTTCACATACTTAGTAGGTACTACCCTGCGTTTAAGTAACTCGAAAAGTGTGGATCGATCCACCGAATCGAACGCACCTTTATAGTCGACGAATACGGAGATTGTTGGCCGGCGGTACACATGACGCTGCTCCAGAATTTGACGAAGGGTAAAAATGTGATCTATACATCCCCGGCTAGGACAAAACCCTGCCTGTTATTCTCTAATGTTTACCTCACGAACTGCAGTGAATCGACAAAGTACAATGGATGCCAGGTCTCTTGAAATGACTGGGTTCAAACTAATCCCTCTATGATTCTAGCAAGAGCCCAGGGCTCCCTTCTTAAATAAGGGATCTACTATCGAATGATCCCAGCACAGAGAGATGGTTTTTTTCGTCCACACAGGTTGAAACAGCTGCGTTAAGGCCTCTACTAACGTCTTTCCACCCCTTTTGAAAAGTGCCGGCACGATATCATCTGGACCAGCAGCCTTGTTACGATAGAGAGCCGAGATGCAATTGCGATCCTGAGTCTCAGTGGGTGATTCTAAATCTACTGACCAGGGTGCTACACTACAAGTTTGTAGAATCAGGAGGCCATCTAAACTGACCCTCAAAGTGTTCCACCCAACGCTCTAGCTCTCTAGACTTATCATGAATTAGTGTGTCATCTGCCTCGCTGATAGCTTCACTGACAGACAGTCGTCTGGGACCATCGGTACGGATCATCTTAAAGAGTTTGCCGTTGGTCCCGGAGACAAGAGCGGTTTCCATTCCCTTAACTTTCTTCACCAACCGAGCATCACCGTCGGCCTTTAGATTAAGTTTCGGCTTCCTACGGATAACTCTTCTGGACTTGTTATGTGAACCACCAGAAGGAATCTTCCGTCTGGCTTCTAACAACTCTAGAGATTTCTCTGAAATCCAGTGTTCGTTAAACTTATGTACTCCTCTGCCGCATGCTACAGTATCTGCTTTCTGAATGGCTTGTGAAATTTGAGTCCAGCAGCTATTAGGATCTTCGTAGTGAGTAACACTAAGGCAGCTTTTTAAGCTCTCTTGTTTTACCGATGGTAAAGCCTGTTTCTCAACAGCCAGTCGTTGCTGTCGGTGAGGTCGTTGTCCAACAAAAGTAAGAACAAAACGACATCATACCAATGCATAATCTGGGTCCAAGTACGTGCTCCAATTAGAACGACAGTCTTGAATGCAACCACGCCACCTAACAGCTATGTAGTTTATCTTAGACGAGGCCTGATTCGGAGAAGGCGGGCGCCAAGTATAGCAATGACGTGAACGATGCCTAAAACTAGTGCTGGCTAAAAATAGCTTATGCTCAGCGCACAGATGCAACAATCGCCCACCATTATCTGATCGATGTGACGCTATCCCAAATCTGCCACCTAAACGAGATTCTGCCTCACCAAGGCGGCCGACCTGGGCATTCATATCTCCGGCCAGAACGACTATATCAGAACCACCTGTCGACCGAAAGAGAGCGGCCAGATCCGAGTAAGATGCGTCCTTGACGCCCACTTCATTACAGTCAGCAGGAGCGTAAACAGCCACAGTGAATAAATTTTTGAATGTCTTGAGTTCAGAGCTGGCCTTAACAGAACCTGCCAGGCGAACGGTACAAAGTCTACTGTTAACAGGAATCCAATCTATCAATGAGGCTGCCGCCGTCGTGCTGAGGACTATACCTACTCCAGCCTGATCTGTAACGGCGGCTATGGAGTCACCCGAAGCATGTAACCAGTATCGGGTAGACAATGCGGGCGCTATTAGTTTCATACGTTGACTAATGTCATGGATTCTAGTCTGAGATACAGCGGATATCGACATGCAATGAGTCTAGCGTTCGTGCAAGAGCGGCCTGTTGACCTATTCGTTTTAGTGTACGAACGTTGAAGGCACCTATATTAATTCGCATTCTAGGTCTAAGCAATGGACAATGGAGGCATGAAACTGAATGACAGCAGATTGAACATACTGGCTCAGTGTTACTACGGTTAGCCACATCTGTTGTGGGACCTGTAGAGCAATTATGAGAAATGGAGGTCGGGAGGGGCCTGTGGACTAAATTTGATAGGACAGTTGGGGAGGGATCAGCAGTAGCATGTTTTCGCCTATCCACCCTGCTGTATGTAGCAGATAGGGTGACCTGGTTTATACTGCGCGACGGCTGATGCAGTATGGAATTACTTGGGTTGTGATTATTCATGGTTGTGTGTCGGCTGAGATATTGCCAGGGCGCCTAGTCCCGTAAGACTTGAGGGAACCTAACCGTTCCAGGTTCATTTTTCCTAGTTCCGTTCAACACGAAACACGCTGCCACCTTCTGTGCGGGTAGTCAGATGTATGTTTAACCCTGAGTAAAGTGGGAAGATTTTACTCATTATTAACCCGGTACATCCACCTGTGTTGTTATGGTTTACCGAATTTCCTCCAGACCTCTTTTTAAGCTTAAGTACTTTAGGCCAAACATATACGAAAACTCAAATGGGGTGTTTTGGATAGATAGTTACGTCAGGTTCCGTTCAGTTCAATGGTCACTCTAGTTATCTAACCGCCAGTCGGACGGGATTATGCTCCTTAATACCTTAATAGTTCATATACACTTCTCAAGTGGATGCGACAGACGCATTTTTTTACTCGTTTGTTAGACTGTTTGGTTGACTTTTTCCCGCTCAAGCGGTTTTAATATTGTTCACTATCTCAGCGTTTTGGAAAAGTATTCAGTGTTTTGAACGTGAACTTGCAGAGGCGAGTGTGGCTGGACGTTTACGTATAAGTCAGTCCTATCTGATCTGTTATCAGTAACACACTGGTCAACACGTTTGCCTCATGAAAGCTTGGCCGGAGTTCAAATCTCGACCAAGGGAAGGATGACACTATTGAGGGGCTATAACAAAATCCAAACTCGGGTATCGTGCTTCTTTCCGAATGGGGTTGGCCAAAAGGTCCAAGGGATTGCAAAATCTGAAGTCGGTTGTGAGTGATGTGCATTCCACACTAACCACAAATCGCCTACCAATTACCGATGGTTTTAAGGACTGTTAACTAGCCGTACTGTAGTGTGTTCGTCCAATTTCGTTTATATTCCTTTTCATGGTAATCAGTTTTTAAACGGATACTTTTTTTGCGTATAATATTGTTTTTATGTCGCAGTAACAGTCGCCTCGTCAGAGCTTCACTTTTATATACGCTGTTCTTTGTTTGCGTTCACTACGGCCGACTGATAAAGACAACATTTGTCTTGTCGTGATTTACGACATGTTTTATTTGACAAGCTCTACACTGTGAATTTGAAACGTCCTTTTCGAGGTCTTCTGTTCTGATGTCACTACATCTCGTACCTGTGTAGTTAACTGGATACCAAACTTATTTAGTGCAACTTAGCATTTCATCTTCACTCTACGCAATTTTATGACGGATACGTACGTACCTGGACTGTTTTGCACTACAAGACCAATTGCGGTTGAGCCATTCTTCCAAAGTGACATCCTCACGTGATATCAGTCTCCAGGATAATTGCCTAAAGGGAGATTTCCGGTCATATATCCACTCACCCTGATTAAATATATGGTGGCTTGTTGTTGACATTGTTGTTGATGCAATTTGCGAATGTCCTGTAGCCTAATCAGCCCGTACTAGCATCTTCCAAGTCCACCGATTTTTACAAACGACGTCTTCTTGTGAGCCAATTCATAGCTTTGGAATGGTAGTGATTTGGTTTTTTTCAGTCAGTTTTAAGCTAGCCTGATGATTTGTTAGTTCAGTTGGTTAAGCAAGAACAGGTAACTTTTATTCTAAAACAACCAATGATTCGTCAATTTCCTATGTATCTCATTCTTTACTTGAAGTTATTCCATCCATACATGTGGTCAGTCAACACAATTTGGTACTGGCACTATTAAAAAATTACCTTGAAATCTCGTATTGTAAAGTCTGTTATTTGTTCACCACAATTTCTCGTCAAACTATAATACTACACCATGTTACACGAAGTTTAACTCCAGTTGGTTCTTCGATTATTTTGGTACATGATTGGCATGCAACCGTTTTCTAGGTACTTGAGAGAAAATGATGAACGTTCTTCGCGATTGCCTTAAGTTTCTCCAGGACTATGCGTTGTATTTCCATACTGAACCACCTGTTGTACGAACCAGTCAGCCTGTTAATACCATCGTCCTTGTTGTCAACAATCACACTTAGTGTACCGCTGAGTCAAACTGGATGGTGTTTACAAACACCTTTGGATAGTTGTTTAGTCGTATGATCGCCATACCGTAGACCACAGTTAATCCCATCTGGCTCATCTGCAATGCTCATTTCACACGCCTGTCCAAAAAATGAAAGCATCCAGAACAGTTCATCCAACTGGACAATGATAGTCATTTTGTCCAACTAAGACACGTTTCTGGAAGCGAATGAAAGCGGACAACTGAAATACACCATCCATGCAAATCTATCCTAAGGCGGTCTGCGTGTGTACAACGATTGATCTGCTAGATAACCGTTCATTGTATTGCTGTGTTTTGGGGATTAAGTGGGTCTGATCACTCCAAATTCGTGGAACTGAGTTACCAGTTTGCATTAAGAAATGGTGGAACGTTAAGCCATGGATAAACTGTAGCATCGATTGACGTTCCGAAAAGCATTATGAAGAGGGCCTGAAAATATTGGATACGACACATCTCGTGAAGAAATTATACAACCAGCTCACTTTGTGTACCATCTTCCCCTATTACCTTGTCATCAATAGTCGTTCTCCGCAAAAAAGAAGCAGGCACTAATAAACGGTTTAAGACTTTGTTTCTGTTGAACGGGTTTTATTAACTCCGAACTTCGAGCGAACATAGGAAAAATAACAACAACAGAAATATGCGGCCATCCTACTTTGTTGGGGTGCCTTCAGGCTGATATCCTAGCCCAACATTTGCTGACCGTGTAGACGTCAGGTGCTTTGAGAACCGGTTACGTGCTATCGCTTACTCGGCTTTGTAGTTGCTCGACTATGTGCTAGCAGTCTGTGTGTGAAATTGCAATGTGTCTAAGTTGCATGTTACCCGCACACACTCTTACTCTATCCACGTTATATCACGAAGGAATGAACTGGCCGATTTGGATGGATGGAGACGATGTTCCATTCGATACGGCCAAGCACACAAGAAGTTTCCAGAAGTCTCCAGAGATCCAGATCTACTACTGTATAGTATTCGAGAGGGTCAAAAGATATCTTATACGCGGAGCGATGAGTAAGATGTTCGGTCTTTGCCAACCGAAACAAATGACTACTCCCTATAGTAGCTTCCAATGTAGCAAGACGTGCTTCAGAATTCAGGTCGACATTTAAACTCAACAATGGACGGGAAACGGCATTCCATTCTCAGATTATAAGGAAGTGATTAAAATCATTTCGTTCAATCAGTGGTACTTACCCTATCGGCTACTACGGACTTTAATTCATGTGTGCTGTACTCATCACTAGCACTCCGCTTGTCATATTGATGAAGAAAATACTTCAGATTTTTTTTAATGCGTAGAGGTAGTGTTAGCATAGTTTCCAGAAAAAGCAAATGTGATTCAGTCACCGCACTGACGGCATACTTTCTTTGGTCTTAAGAATGTCTTTTCTAACCTTTGGTATGAATAAGCCGATCATCGGACGCTATGCAGGACATCGTCTTTTATATTCAGACTCCGCAACACCTGTTTCCGTTCGTCTTGTTCAACTTAGCACGCTTCTGCCACTTTCAACCAAGACAACAGCCCATTTCATACATCGTGCATTAGGAGAATATGACTACTTCCTTTAGAGATTAGAATTTTGGACAAAGTCATCATTCGGGGCGGTTTTGATTCCATAGGAAAGATGTATGGGCTACTAGTTCCTCAAGGTGCACTTCTCGATAACCAAACTGGTGGTTGGTTCGAGACGGGAGCGGAGGAGTTTGAGTTCCAGCATACCACGTTTCTCTGTTGGAAGTGCTCTCGGTTGGTGTGAAACCTTTCAGGCACTAAGGTGGCGGTATATTTTTATGGCCGCTATTTATCGTAATTTTATATTCAGTTTGTGCACGTGCTATTTGACAATCAGCCTGCAGCCTCCGACAGGTTTTTCTATCCTTACCAAGCCATGCCGTTACAAACCGCATGACTCATAAATTTCAACCCGTGCATCCTATTAATTGTTTAGCCGGATGACTAAACCATTTTGCTCTGTCCGAACCCATTCCGTACAATCTTAGCTAACTACACTAGCCAGTAAAGTGTACATTCACTGCAGTTGAACCTGACACTGTGGGAAAACCTCCCCTAACTGTACAAGCTACACCATCCTGGTTACAAGCGTTATCTGGCTTGGTCATCAAAGCTAGCCTGCATTCCAGTTGAAACTTGTTTAACAAACACCATGAGAGTCAAGTCAGACAAAATGGAAATTCAGCTTGAGCATCATCCACATTTAATCGTCGCCTTCACATCCGGATACGCTTTCCAGCTAGCCCGCTTCAGAAAGAAGCACCAGACTGGAATTTCGCTCCTGTGGGAGCTAATCGATGGTGCATGTCCTCGACCGTATCGGTATTTGTCCTCTGTGCGATCAGCTCATTAATCACAACGCCAACAGAGTGCTAATAATAGTGAAAATAATTGCCATTTCATATTTTATTACTTCCTCAATAAAGTTAAGTGCACACCATTTGTGAGAAACGCAATTTATTGTGGTAAGTTCAATGAAAGCCTGTCCACATAAAACCGACATAAGTTGATGATGGTAACTCTTGACCGTATTGGTGTTACGGTAGTCGTGTTTTCAGAAAGCCGGGATTTTCAACTGAACAGTAAAAATGTGGGCGTAGGTGGAATTTACCTATTTACATTTATTGGGCTTTTTTATGCCATCAAACAGTATACTGTTTAGTGTCAAATACGTAATAGCCTGTCATAAGTACACCTGAGTTCTGGCAGTTCTGTTGGGCGCTGACCTTTTATTCAAAGTAGGCAGTGAACTGGTGTTTGGTTGCATCTGTTTAATTTTTTGGGACACGATTCATGAAATTAATGTAACACAAGCTGAGTTATTTTTCCGTATCAGTTGTCTTCCAGCATGCTAGAAATCAGTAGGCAAACCAAGACATCCGAGTTGACATCTTTGTTTGGTAGAATAATCCACGAACCTTGACCGCGACCTTGACCTTCCGTGCGTCTTCCTACATCAAATGTTGTAGTTTGTTTCGTCCACATATGAACTTTGTAAGGAGCACTCGCTACACTGTATCTAACACTCCGTTAGCCTATCAATATTTTTTTCTAAGAAAACGGTTGAACTGTCATCTCCTTCACTATGTAGCGATGACCATCCAATAAACGTTCACTTTCATTTGACATAATGAGTACTTTTGTTTGTCATCTATCGTTGTAAACTACCCTATGGCACTTTCTTCTCGACACTTTTGTTAAATCCGCCGGTATGCCTCCGCAGTCGAATATTGATCTCAAGACGCTGAGGTATTATTCTCACATCTCCCCCACGGGCACTTTGTTCGGTTCTCATTCTGTCTTTTCGTTAACTGCCTTCTTCCTGGTTCAAATCAATAATGGATACGGATTCTGAGCTCATGTTTTAATTAGTTTATACAACCGAGCTGAATTTTTACGATACTTAAACGAAGCCCCAACCAATCAATTGACTCGTGCACACATGTATACGGTCCGTAACCATCTTTGTCGTATTGTCCACGTTTTTCTCTGCATGGACCTTCTTTTTTGAATACCATGGATCGTTTACTTAACTCATCTGTCTCAGGGGACTAACCCAAGGGATTGACTGTCCGAGCAAAATACCTTAGAGAGTAGTAACGATATGACAAACAACTGTTTACGATAATTCTTTCTCAAGTCAATACAATTACATAGGTTTCATCAAGACATCTCATCAAACAAACCACAAAAATTAAGGAGTCACTGTAAACGATTGGCAATAAAGGCTACTACTAGTGTTGTGATCCAAGAACGCGGATGGCACAAGGGTTATTTATTCGACAAAGCAATACACGACTCATTTGTATGCAGTATT
>LUCH01002916.1:0-10713 GCA_013368495.1 Paragonimus heterotremus
GTCTACATATCGGCGGTACATGTGAAGACTCTGAATAGTCGACTGAAGTTGGGATTCTAATTTGCCCATGAATAGTTCTGCCAGTAGTGGACCTAAAGGGATCCCATTGCTACTCCATCCGATTGTCGATACAGCTCATCGTTTAACAAAACTGAACATTGAGGGTGCACCGCAAAAGTAGTTCTTTTAGGTCTGATTTTTGCAACCCAAACGTGCTTTCGTGTTGTTCAGTCTGATCACACAGAAAGTTAATTGTTTCCACGAAGGGAACATTTGTGAATAGCGAGATGACATCAGCGGAGCTCATGTGCCGGTGTCTAACATGAGTCTACAAACACGAAAGTGTCACGAAGACTGTGTGGGCATAATTTCCGTCCTCTAGGCTCTAGGATATCCGCCAACCACTTGGCAGTTGTGTGATACGATGAATTGCACATATCAAGTAGCGGTCTAAATGGATAACCACTTTATGAATCTTGGGGACTTAATGTAAACGTGGGATGATGGATACAGTTGGTTGCATCTAGTCAAGCTGAGTTTGTTTGATAGTAATTTGATTTTCAACACACTCCGTCTTGTCCTTCTCATGTTCTGTCTTCCTAAATTTGCTAGTATCCGAAAGTATTGATAACATCTTCTCAGTATAATCAAATTTGTTCAGCATCACAATGCCGGCTCCTTTGTCTGGCCGAATGAGTAGAATATCATCACGTGTACATAAAAGTCTCAGGGCATCCAGATGCTTCCAGGTTATCGGACTCTTATAAAATACAGTCAGTTGGCGATATTTGTAACAACTACTGACCAACTCAGATTTAAACTGCTCAAGATTGATATCAGATGAGGGACTGAGATGGAGCGTTTGGTTGAATAGATTCTCAAACTGGCGAATCGATTTATCCTTAATGCGATCCGGTATGCCTTGAGTTATTTATTCTTGTTGGAACTTCCACAAACTATTCAGTCTCCGTTGTGTCCAACCGATCAAATCCGCTGGCACTCTGTGTGTACTGACTGTTGGTGTCACCATGATCGCAGAAGAAAAGCTTTTTTTTTCTGTCATATGTTTCCGAACATCTCCGCATCAACTTGTGCTGTTTTTCATCGTGATACGCTTTTCAAGTCGCATAGCTTTTATCAGTTAAACTGTATTTTTTCCTACTTGTTTTCAATATAGGGTGATTCTCGGCAGCTTGAAAGCGTTTGAAGAAACTTCAAGCATAAAACAGTTGGATTTCGTCTGTACAGCAGGTATGTTTGTTAGCCACTGTTCTGTGATATCGGTGATGTCCATTGATCGATTTCAATGATCTTCATCTTTGAAGAAGTCTATCGGTTAGTAGTTTTCAGTCTACTGTGAACGTTCAAGGTTCGCTGCTTCAGGCTTAGCTTTATTCATCATTTTCCGTGCTCCTCGGCTTGTTTACCATTAATTTGATGATTACCGGCGCACACGAATTGATGTGTGTACATTTTCACCACGACAGCACCACATGCATTAAATAGTGATCTGGTAAAAATTTTGACCAAATCAGTAAAGCGGATAAAATTCAGTGCATCATTTCTTTCTGAGGCATTTTTTTCATTCTTGTAACGAAAACCTTACTCAAACACATCTATACTATATGCTGTCTTATTATATATTCACGTTTGCACAGGAAAGAGGCTTCAGTCTAATGATCTGTAACGAAATACGCATGTTTTCACACTGTGAAGATGATGTATTCATGGACTGGAAACGTAACTTTCATCCTTAAACTACTTCATTCCTTTTTTGATTACAGACGACCTAAGTCATTCCGGTGAGTCTAGTCTTGCAGCTGCCCGACGTCGCCGACTAACACCAACCACCGCACGTTTCGAAGGTTTCGATCGGATGCTTTTAGAGGAGTCTGCTGCTACCCCGCTAGGAAACGTCAGTCCCACCTTGACGTCCGCATCATCTGCAGGTGTCAATTTTGAACAGGACAGTTTTCAACGTCTTAGTATGCGGCGCAAGTCCATGGCCCTGGCTCATGCGGTTAACATGGATTTAGGCCATGCTGAAAGAGGTATGCACATTTACCAATAGCCTACCGCTGAAGCTAGTGCATGTGACTAAGCAGTTCGTTTGACCCGTAATGTTTGCTCTCATAAATTTCACACTGTTCATTGTTTACTTCTATACGAATAGTTTTACAGGGCTCTTGATACCAAAACGCGTACCTCCTCCCAATCAGGTTAACCCCCCTACCCACGACTTGCTTATGGATTTAGCATCCATTGAAGGTTGTCGGCAACTAGTGAGATCCCAAGATTTGATCATATTTTTTATCTATAGCTTCTCTTATCAGTAACACGAACTCGCTTTCCTCGTTTGTCTGTATTATCACTCTTTGTCCAAGAATCCCTCGTGACTTTCGACAATGGCAGACTTCCTCACGTTTGTTCGGCAAACTTCAAATCTTCTGTCTGGACGTCTGATAGTAAAACCTGGCTAGTTATCACGAATTATTCGATTTCATTGTTTCTCGAGTTACATGCAATACATGTTTAACCGCTCAAGTCTTGTTTTCTTTTAACGGACAAGGTTTGGCAAATTACGAACTCGGTACACTTACATTTTATGTCATTATGACTCAATCACCTTTGAAGCGTTCATATTTCAAAAACTGACGTAAATTGTGGTTTTGGTCTAAATGTAGAAGAATTAGCTTTCGTCACTCTTAGTTGTCGTTTGTTTTTTCTGATGGACGTATTTCTTGGGTGTATATTTTCAAGAAAACTGTTCGTGACTAACAAACCCGTGACATTTCAGCTTTGTGATATTCTGTCCTTCTACCTTCAGCGAGCAGTTCTCACGTTGTGAGGGGTACGTCATACACTAATGCACGTTGAGTCCTAATAATAGTTAACCGTGTGTTGTTTATTTCAAATACGTTTATGTTCTTTTAGCCGGTGAACCTCTCAGTGAAGTATTCCAAAAACATATCTGCGAAGGTACGTAGTACGAATCAAACACAAATGCTCATATTTACTGACTCGTCTGCCTATCAAGGTTCATTTGTACACATGTCACGTTAACTGACTTTCGGACTTTGAGAAGCGGAACGCTTATTTTGATTCAGTCTTCCTTACCTTGTGTGCTCTCATGTGTCTGTTTGTGTGCACTCGTAACCTCAGACAAGAGCTCATCTTTTACATAGCCGTTGCGCCGTTTATACGCTTGCGTAGGCCATTTGGTCGTTTTCCTGCCCTGGGTACTATTGGTCCCAATACAGTTGCAGTTACTCCTTTCGTATTTTTATAAATTTACAGTCCAGTTTTTGATTTACATCTCGGAAGATTTATTAACCACAGCATATTATCGCGAATGCCTGACCACTGTAGTTTACAGCGTGAATTTTGTTTTATGTTTACAGATTTCATGTCAGCCGAACTAGGCCAGTACGTTAGTGGTGGTGATGCTTCCTTCGAGCAGAGTAAGCTATACTCACACTATTGGCATGCTATCCAATGTTTGGTGGCCAGTTTTTTTCTTTTTAAATGGCATTACAACCACTCATTGGTTTTATGTTTGTTATCGATTTCATTCTGAATTCGATCTTAGTTCCTAACCGTCAGTAAATTTCCTAATATTCTATTTCTAATAATATAACTACTGTTTGACTTAATAGAGATATTACTTATGGAAACCGACACCTTGGAATGCAATTCTGAGAAGCACTTGCTTCATACACCACTAAAGTCTGATCGATCAGTATGTAGGATCATCAGTTAGAACTGACAATGAAACTCTTTTTTGTTCCAATTCATGTAGGCGCACTCCTTTGTTTTACAAGTCAATAAACATGTGTTTTAGCAAGCGGATTCTCAGATAGATCATTAAATAAGTAAATGTGCTGTTTGAGTTTATTTTACGATTGGGTTATAACATACCGTTTAACTTGACCGTAGACTTTATTTTCTCTGTCATTCACTATTTGTTCATCTCATGTATGATTCCAGGTTCTCATCTTTTACGGCAACGGGAGGAGAGTGAAGATTTAACTTGTAGCGCTTCCAAGCTGGCTCTCAAACGTATGTTGAATCCAGAAAACAACTCGCGTGAACGGAATCCCAGTCGATCTGGCTCTGGTTCAGAAACACAAGGCCAACCCTCGCCCTCGCGTACCCGTCCTCTCCCGTCACCTGTAGAACCAAATATACTACACAGTGTGTCCGGTAGCCGTACCCCATCCTATAATCCCAGCCGTCGTACTTCGGATGCCGGTGGAAGTGGACTACCTTCTTCAGACTGGTTAAACACACTAACCCCGGAACAATTGGTTTCACGATTAACACACACGGACAATTTAGCAGAACAAGTAGAACTTTTGGGGCGTTTGTGCCAATTACAAGGACTTGATTGGGACACTGGAATTGATCCGACTCAGCCGGCCAATGTGCGCACGCTTCTGAAGGAGGTATATTAATTCACATGTCACGCCTATTTTCAGCGATTCTTCTGGATTCTTTCAACTAAGCACTTTATCTTTCACATTTTCTCAGTTGGTCTACTCGTTGTGTAGGTGATGCTGCAAATGCCTTCATTTCCGAAGCTGTTATTGTTTCTGATTTCTGTCTGTTATTTTCGTTAAATTCAACCTGTTTTTCTTATCTTGAAAATCGTTTGAATTGGACACTCTGAAATCCCCTCTCTCAGGTTTACGAACGAACTAGCCAGGCGACCTCGTGGTTTTTACTGCGCTACACAGCTGGTTTGCTAGGTAAACGCGCTGGTTCGTTGGCCAGGTCGCTCACCGATATTCTGGTGTTGCAGAAACAAATAACCGTCGGGTTGCCTCCTGAACCGAGGGAACTGGTGATTGATGCGCCCCTGCCGCCCGATCAAATTGCCGAACTCATTCAAAAAGCATGCGGAGAGGATATTCTGATGAATGTAGTCACTCAGGTATGTAACTGCCGTGATCAAACTCTGTGGTTTATGCATGCTAAATAGGACTAGATCACAACCGTTCTTTTCACCTTCCGACTTATGTTATGATTGCTTGATTCCGCATGCTTTTCGTCCTGCAGCAAAGCGATATCACGGTAACTTCACACCTAGCAGTTTCACATGCGAACTTTACTGATGAGCCACAGATTGTTGTGACCACATAATCTAGGCACTCTTAACCTCACGTCTTATCTAAACGTGAACTTGGCGTTCGCGCTTTCCGATCTTCCTTGCTTCGATCTACTAACCAAAGAAAGCATTATGTGGGCGATAAAATGGTTTAATGTTGCCTGTTACATGAACACAGATAACCAAATTAACAAACCGTTTTTTCTGGATGTACGTTTTGTTTATTTTCAGTTGATGTTGATGTTTTCATTCGCTGATTTTTACTTTTAACTTTATCTAGCAAAACAGCTACAGAAACGTTGGTGAGATGCATCTACTCCTTTTCTCTTCCATTTTTACGTCTTCCTCAAAAAACAAGTCACGGTTTTAAATCGGTTGCCAAGTCAGCTCAGCAGTGAACCGTGTTGCCTCGATAGGTGACCAAACAGTTTCTGTTATGCGTGGGCTTTCTTCCAGCGACGGATTCTTGACTGACTGAGGTTAAATCGTTGTTAATGAACTGGATGGTGGAACCTCAATGTTTTAAACTTCTCAAGCGACATTACAGATGGTGTACTTGAGCCCGAACTATAATGCTTCACATGAACAAAATAATTATCACATTGCAGTTTCCTACGCCTACTACACTATCTCTTAAAGACTCGGTAGTGCTGCGCCCATATTTTCCCCCATGGGACTGTTTTACGATTGATGTGTAGTATGGTTCGGTTGCCCGTCCTCATCGTAACAGTATCTGCTTGTCTGTTTCATGTATTCTTAAGTTTGTGCTTACAAAACGCATCTGATTTTGCATCTGCTTTCACACCTCCTCGTAACACAAAACCCCTATTTCTACTTCTCGATTTGCCAATTCATAGGAGATATTAATCTACCTGTCTATGGTCGCCCGCACGAAACCACAACAGTTAGCCAACATCTTGCGTCTGCGCATTGGTCTAATCATCCAAATGATGGGCACGGAACTGGCTCGTACAATGTGCTTATCAGCGGAGGACTCGCTATACGTGCTGTTCTCCATGAGCCCTTTCGACATGAAGCGATTGCTGCTTAATCTGTTGAATGGTGAAGAGATACGTATGGTTAAAACAGGTTTGTTTGTTTTTCTCTAAAACATATGTGTCTTTCTAGGTCTTCGGCTTATGTGCATGTGGTGTGATTTTTAATGTCAGAAATTTCTGCTGACTTGACATGATGGGCAGGCTTGTGTGTTGTGTTGATCCGGAAGGCTGTGATGACTAGGACTTGGATGCCTTCAGATTTGACACTATCAACTGGACCAAAAGACGGTGGCCAGATGGAAAGCAAATACTGTTACAGGGTTATATGTTGTATCATAGACTGCGTAAAAGTGCTTAGTTAATGGGGCACGATTCTACGAGTATACAGCAGAATTATCTTTACAATTAGGGTCCTGTTATCACCCACGTTTAGAAGGATGGGGTTAATATAATCACCTCCGATCGACCAACAGTTAACTGTTGACGTCGGTGTATCATTAAACATGGCAGGAAAACTCTCAACACATCTCAGAAACTTGATATGGCTGTGAATACATTTCTCGCGCGCAACAGTAATCAGAATCGCACATAAATGTCTTAGTCAGGCTGTTATCCCCTCATTGTCTAGTATGTCAGACCTTTGAATCATTAGCTTGGGAGGTGGTCCTCCAAAAGACCGTATAGTTTGCTTTTGGGTCGGAGGTTTTGGATGGGGTTCCTAAGCAAACCTTATTTCTTGTAGTCACACAGATCACCTTATTAAGTCAGAGACTCCGTTTGGTGTCCGTAGAGCCATCACGAGACATACAGTGGGCGCTGTATATCACGACATGGAGTGTACACAAGCCACTGGACCGACGCAGATCTGGACGACCAGAACGTCGTATCATACTACTCGTGGTTGAACTAACCCGTTACGACATTAATCTCGCTGCCTTCAGTGAGGCGAAGTTTGCGGATCATGGTAAACTCCTGAAGCGAGCGCTAAGTACACTTTCCACTGGATTAGTCATCCAGCAGAAGGTTTTCTGGAAAATGTTGTCCATTGTGCAATCGTTGGTTGCATCCATTCTTTAAGTTCAGACGGGCCGCGTGGTTTAATCCTTCAATTTATGTCCATACATCTTAGACTCGGTCGGGGTAAGTCGGCTGTTTTTCTTAGTGTTTATGGTTCAATCGTGTGTCACACTGGTGATTAAAAAGTATCGGTTCTATGAAAAGCTCTACGTCACAATCCGCTCGACATCGGTGAGCATCGGACTGTTTCTCGTGGGTGATTTATGTGCACGATTTTGACTCGAATCATCAGGCTGACCAGATGTCCTTGTACCCCAAGACACTGATGCAGTCAATGAGAACGGTGACCGTCTGCTCCACCTGTATACTACTCATGAGTTGGCTATCGTAAATACCCGGTTTAAATTGGATACGAGCGATATCACCATTTGTACTTAGCCATGAAACAGCCACCAATATTTGCGTGTCTACATGATGGTGCGGCGATCCGACGTCCGTAATTAACGTGTGATGCCAGAGGTGCGCTAGGTGCAGCACAGTGTTGCAACTTGATCTACGGCCTACGAACGCGTGAACAGACAACAGAATAAGGGTTGATGAAACGCTAGAACTATTTGAGAGATCCTGCCGGGACAGTCGATCCCATGGATCATTTGGTGGATTCCATATGAGACAGTGAGACGAGTGGGTAACCGAGTCCACGGGTGAAAGTTCCATGTTCCTGGCACGGTTTCATAGCTCAGTTGGTAGAGCGCTTGTTGCGTTGAGGCATGATGTTTCTGTCGCTGGTTCGAATCCAGCCGAAACCCTGACCTTTCACAATTGGGTCTCATCTAGAAACGGTGGATAACGGAACGACGTTCAACGGTAATGAACAACTGACTACAGAGTATACACGACTAATTCGTATCTTCCCGGCAAACCCAACCGCCCGAAACTAGCGAATGAACACAAAGAAAAGATTAGCCTACAGACAGAGCTAGTTTGTGTCACTCAATCCGAAGACTGATTGGCACAAGGTGGACAAATGTTGCCCTAGCGTAGACAAATGAAATCGTTCATGAAGGGGTTGGTCACTGTAGATCGGGTTCCTCTCTCAGGCTGGGATCTCGTGACTTGCAGAGTCGATGGCTTGAGACGTTAAGTGAAATGGCGGCTAACCGAGCTCAGTGGCATGAATGTTGTTGTTTGGTCGAGTTGTCTGTGAACTGAGTGTATTTAATGACGCGGAGCAGTGAAAGCCGTAAGGAAGCTGTCTTGCTGACGACGTCTTACTTTCACTTACAGCTTGATTGTTTGTTTGCAAGGTGTAGGCGTCTTGATGTTTGTATGTTTAAATAGTGAAGTAACTATTTTTAGTAGTTAGGTCCCTTTCCTCTCCCATTCTTTTCTTCTCTCTTCCTATATAGGTTTTTTTTTCTTTGTGGTTGTGTGCAGTTAAGCACCAGTGTTAACCTTTGTCGTATTAATGTCTATGATGATGATTACTTTTTGGTGACCTTCGTGTGCACTTAGTTGCTTGGGAACTATTCGTAAGAGAGCACTGTTTAGATACAGTTTCCAACCAACAACTCCGTGCTTAAGCATACAATCCTTGTTCTTGTGAGTCGTCGAATTATCAGCTTATCCGCGTAATTAATGTCAGTGTTATTCGAGCCTGACTGACAGCTGAATTTAGAGACTTTCATTAGTTCTATGTTACTTTTAGTCAATATTATTTTCGCCCATTATGTAACAAATATTTCCGTTCCACTTTCGACAATCCTGCGCATTCGTACTTCGTGCACAGTAAGGTTAAAATATAGTTTCATCATTGCGTTTCGGAATAGAATCTGAGTTTTTGATTATTCTTTTCTAGACCGATTAATTGTGAGTGTTCACTTAGACTACACCCACTGAGACTGTCAATCGGTCCGCCCCACTGTCGGAATCGAGTGTTCTAGTGGAAATTATAAATAATTCTGAAATCAGCCATGAGCGACGGACTCAGTTACCATCCCATCATTGCCGACATTCACCAATCACCATGAGAACCTTCGAAACGGGTAGCAGTTGGTCTTTTATACGATAAATGAGATTCATTATTTTCAGTAAGTTTGCATCAGTTGCGAAGTGCAATCCCACAGAGGGCAGTACACTACAATTTTGATGGAAATGGATATCGATGCACCACTTGAACGGATACGGGCTGCTCTGACAATTACCTAACTTCTTGAAATGCATGAAGAAGTAATGTTTGAGAGAGAAGCATCAAGTATTACTCTCAATCGATGATTGGAAGGACGATGCATATTTCTAGAAAAACAATGCCAAACCCATGTTTGCATGAACACCGATGAACTCAGGTTATTGAATACCTCAGGATAAATTTCATAATGGATCCGTACTGATTCACATTAGTACACCTACCTCCATTTATATGAGTGTCCTCCGTTGAACTGGAGCTGTCAGCAATAAAGCGTGTGCAGCAACCACTTCTGTTTCAGTTTTTCTACTGATTTACTGCCTTTCGGGAGTTCACCTATGAGTTTTAAACAGCGGCCGCTTTAATTTTGTTATTGATCCCTCAAGCGAGTTTACTTAGAGTGAAACCATAAATTGAACAACCTACTTCGCATACAATGCACGATAATGCACGCAGTCGTCGAAATCTGAGACTGTGCCACCTGTGTTGTGACCGCGAAAGACGCTTGGCCTGAGAATTCGTTTATTGCGCAAACTCCCGTGTAGTTCATGTTTAAAATCAAACCACAAACGTGTACACTGATTTGCACGTCAGACATACATTCACATACATCGGATGATAGTACGTTGTCATTCGCCTTGATGGAACTCCTGCCATAGCGCGTATACACTATTCCGATAGTCTATTCTTGTCCGTCATCTTCCTGGCGTTCGGAGCTTACTCTTTTGTTCCTGAATGCTGCTTGTGGGTAATATACTACTCGTGAGCAGTATACTACTCACGACGAAACTGCCTGTCATACAACACCTGTACTCATGGAGCCCATTTAGCAAATGTTTCCAGATGCAGGTCTTGCAGCTCAGAAGCGCAACTAGCTATCTTCTCCATAAGAGTCCTCTATTCGATGTCTCAAATTTGAGTTTACATCAGTGGCACCCCCACTTCTCGAACAAGCACCTTCCCCTCAGCAGAGATCAATTCAAGCATCCGGATGAACCTTGCTGGACAGCGGCACTGTATATATCTCACACTACTTTTTAGTAATTCATACGAAAGATGAAAAATTGCTTGGCATCGCTGTTATTTTTCAGTAGTTTGCTGTTGATTCACGATTCCGACGTTTTTTGAATGGTTGTTACGGCTGAGTGCTAACGACTCCGCTTACCAAACTTCACGGTCTTGTGTTCAAATCCATTCTGTTCTATGCTTGTACAACGTGGGGGTTCTGTAATACTCGGAATTAGGGACTTCGAATAGCCCTAGAAATCGTACTCGGATTGAAACCTCCCACGCAAGTAATAAGAAAACATCGTACTAGTTGCAGTAAGCAGTTCTTATTCATGAGACAAAAAGCCGAATTTATGGATGCACAACATTATTAAAGAAATCATAGTTACTCATTGGTT
>LUCH01002916.1:22262-37267 GCA_013368495.1 Paragonimus heterotremus
GCGGCGGCCCGAGCCACAGTACCTTTTGGTTGGGCTCATGGCTGTTATGATGGTGGTGATTATGAAATAATGGAATCATGGAGGTTGTTGACCGGCTTGTTTACTTGGGAAGTTGCATCAGTGGCAGCGGAAGTGTAGGAGATGAAATAGGAACTTGTATTGCCAAGGCTGGCGACCGAGAGCTATTTCTCTGAGGCTCAGGGGTCGTGTATATAAGGCGACAGTGAGGACTATATTACTTTACGACAGTGGAACTTGGCCGCTCAGGGTAGAAAACGTGAACCGTCTCCATCGATATTTGCGTTCAATCGCTCATATCGAGTGGCACTAATGAGTGAACAACCAGGAGGTTATGAGGTGGGTATTTGATAGTAATTGTCAAGCGAGTTCTCTTGTTCACTTCTTACATTTGCACACTTAAGTGGTCAGGCCATGCATTAAGGATGTCAACTAGTCATCTGTCACATCAAGCACTCTTGGCCGATGCTGTGGCCTACTGGCACAAGGTGTGAGGTGGACAAATTATGGCCCAGTTTGGGGAGATGAGGACGTTCACTAATGGGTTGGTTGGTCACTGTAGGTTGGGTTAGCTTCCCACGCTGCGAACCTTGCGATTCACGGAGTTGATGGCTAGAGACGTTAACTGAGATGGCGGCTAACCGGGTTCAGTGGTGTGAATGTTGTTGTTGCTTGGCCGAGTTGTTTGTGAATTGAGTGTATTTAATGACGCGGGGTAATGAAAGCCGCAAGGAACTTGTCTTGCTGACGACGCCTTACTTTCACCCACAGCTTGGTTGCTTGTTTGCAAGGTATAAATACCTTCGCGTTGCATAATTGGATATGTAAGTAGCTATTTTTAGCATCTGGGTTCTTTCCCGTCACCTTTCTTTTCATTTCTTCCTGTACATGGTTTGCGTTTTTCTTCATGGTTGTGTGTAAGCTAAGGCTAAGTGAAACCCACTGATTTATTGCTTTCTGTAAAGATGAATGGAAGTTTTCTTAGTCAGAGAGGAGCATGTTTTCTGTATATCATGTTTCGGTCGATGCAGTTATGAATGATATTAGGTAGGAGCTATTTTTATGAGAAAACTACTCATCTTTCATGTCGTTCTAAATGTAGGACGGTTTCGCTCTGTTATGTGAATGGCATTCCTTAGAGTTCTTTGAATTCAAATGCTCTGAAAAATGTCAGATGTCGATGAGGCTAATTACTTCCATCGTTTTCGATAACTGCTATACGGCAATATCGTCTTCTGGCATGGATCCTTGCAATTATTGTTATTTCTTTTACTGTACGCTCATGCCTGTAGATATTGAGGTTGCGATATTGGGGCTCTTGCACTAGGTACTATTGTCTGCGAAACCAGACTTGAATAAATCCTTGGTAAAATCCGTATCTGAAATGGCTGTCTCTTCGTGTCACTGGAAATGCCTTGTGATCTTCCATTTATTTTCATGCACCATAGATGACCACGGAGGAGCATAAATTCGCTCTCGCTGTGGAACACGTTAGCACCATGGTCGCCACGCCCGAATACCGCCAATTGTTGATTGAGGCGACTCACGTACTTGGCACTCTCATGATGCACGATGTAACAAAACAGGTCAACTTAGGCAGTGCAATCAAGGTGGAGGAGATTGTGGAGGTCGCTAACGTTTTGTTTTTGTTAGATCAAGTGAGTTCTGTTTTTTTTTGCAGTGCCGAATGTTGCTCTCTTTATACCTCACTGACGACAATACACACATGGCTGATACTGTTGTCTGATTGCTAATCAGCCGTATGACGTAGAATCGTTCGACTTTGGAGCTGATATTCAACTCATACAAACCGTAGATCGAGGCCGAAACGTTTAACGTTATGATGCCTACGTTATGCAGACAACCGAGTTGTAACGAGGCACCTGCAAAATAGTTGTCATTGTTACACTTCAATAATTCTTACTTTGTAGAAATCTCATTCGCACAATAACAGTTTGACTTACCGAACCCCATGGGGCACAGCCTTCAGCCGGATTGTGCTAGTCACTCGGGCGAGAAATGATCATCTGCTGATAGCCCATCATTTGAACCAGCGGCAGTACAACGCTAACAACATCGGTTACCATTCGCATCGTTTGGATTTCGGGCCAGGATTATCACTACTTCGATTTACGAGGCACACCTCAGGTAGCCCGATGTTATCTGGCTTACGTGTGATTTCTGTGCAGAATTTTATTATCCACTCACTGCTCACCCTAAGCCAGTTAGCTGCGGTGTTGTGAACTAGGGCTTTGGATGATAGACAACTGGCGTCCCGAACACATGGTTTGGCCATCTGAAGATATGCATTTCTAAAAACAGAGCGAATGAGGTCGATCGACCGTCGTTACAATGCATCCGCTTTCTAACACCACAGTTGCATAGTTGTTAGTACCACTGGACTCACACGACCAAACATACATAGATAGTCCGATATTTGAAAGCGCGTCATATCCTCCACTTTGAGCCATAACTATTCTCAGCTCTAGATTAGTAATACTGTTTTCTAGCCTCGTACGTGCACACCCTAAACTTCAGAGGTGTACTGTTCCGCCGCCGGGTGACCTAGGTTGGCAAAGACCCTATAAATGTGAACTTCTATTTGTTTTCTTGCAGCCACCAAAATAAATAAGCTGATCAGTAATCATCGTAACTTCAGCACTCAGAATTAAACCCACGTAAAATCAGCAGTCTTGTAGAAGCTTTTAGAGCGCTTATCTTCAACAGTCGAAATTATGATTGTTGTTTTAAGAGCGTTGATTTGAAACTCTTCCACTGTAGTCCAGTTGATTGTCAGTACAACTGATCACTGAAGGCATAACTGTTCTTACTTCCCGGGTAGCAATTACTAACTTCAGTTCCTTCCAACGCCACAAGACCTCTTAAGTATACAACACTTATCCAAAGTAATAGTGCGGTGTTCACTCAGTAATCGACTCATTTTATTGATGAAATACGGTCGCAGGAATCTATCTTGAAGATATGACAGCTACTGTTAACATCATTGTTAAGAGAAGCCTACGTAACGTTTGCTCTTATCATCCATGAATAAGTCCGATTTCTATCAAGTCGAAGATTCTGTTTGCTTTTGCGCATTATAGACATTTCTGTTCCGTATAATCGATACCAGATGAGAACAGGTCAGTTTCCGCCTCGACCAAGCCAATAAAAGTCAGCATCCTGAAGCACGAAACTTCGGAGATAAAAGTTCGGTTTTGCTGATAGAGCTACGTTGTGGTCTTGCTTGAAGAAGATCATACTTGACAAGTATGGCAACTTCATACCAGCTTTTTAATAAAAGATATCGGGACGAGTGAGCATTTATAAAACATTGTCAGATCCATTTACGATTACCAACAGTCTGACAGATTCGCTCGCTATCACTCTTGTACTCTGACTTTCTGGTAAGACATCCTGAGAGTTCCGCTGACAGCTGACTATTCGAGTGGTGTAAATGTTCTACTAAGTGGCCAATTTCAAGATGCAAATTGCACCAATAGCATAACTTCAATTTATAACGACTAAGGTAGCTCAAAACAACTTTAGTGGGTTAGTTACATCAGTTCGCCGGTATAGAATGTGCTTTTGTTACGACCGCCCTGATAGAGAAAGGGAAGAACAAACGCAAATATCGCGTGCAGTATCTCTATCAGGAACGAACTCAACGGTATCACAAAACCGCACGAAAATCAAAGCGTAAATATCGAAATCCAACTCTCGCAACTTAGAACCACCCCCACCCCCCAACAAGTAAGGAAAGAGACGGCCTTCAAACGAGCTTTATTTACTGCTCAACCCGAAAGCAAATTAGTGATTTACAGCAACTGTGTTTATAGGTTTTGGGTTGCCTTGGGTCTAGGCCACCAAACGGTCCAGTCAGAGGCGAACGCAAGTTCTCGGGTTGTTCGGAATTCTGGCGGGCTTTCATATTCCCGATAATGAAGTCCATTTTTCATGGAAAATATGGCGGATTTTTTTTTGGAAAAAGTGCCTTTTCGCAACAGCGTTGTCCCTTAAAGGTGCAGCTCGAGACTGGCAGGAACCCGCGGTCGTACACATGCTTGATGTCAGTGAACAGTCGCCTGACCGAAGCGATCGACACTCCTATTTCGGAGGCTTCACTGCATCCGTCGACCTGCACCATCTGTGGTGGCGTGAAAACTTGGATCTTTTGGTAAAGCTCCGAACGCACTCTGCATCTGTGCGTTCTGCCCTGCTGTGAGGGTACGAAACTGAGCAGATGTTTGCTGATTATTCGTTTCTGGCGGCTAATGCTTGTGTACTATTAGTCTTGTGCAGTTAAATCACATGGGCATCGGGAGTATGAAGTGACGAGTCTCCGGCGGATGGTAATCTGAACGTCATCGTATCTAACGCGACCTCCAACCATAGATTTCGTCAGCTCGGCCATGTACGCCGAATGCTATTGTATAGCTTACCTCGTAAAGCTCAAATGGCTGAACAATAACCCAGTGTCGACGGTGAGGCTTGTCTCCGTCAAGTGAATACATTTCCACGGTTGGGTGGCCAAAGCATCGGGGACACTTACGGCTAGAGACGCTGTCAAACATGAAAGAATCGTAAGCAATCTTCTCACTCAAGGATATGTAGTACCATGTCTATTTCCGTTATGTAACATGATACATACACATACATTATATAACGGGCACGCCGTTACACTTCAAAGGTGTAATATATCGGCGTCATTCACTTTTTGTGCCTTTTTTTCACCGTTCGTATAGGTGAAATACGATGCGAACGCAATGCTTTGTTGTGCCAAAATACTGAAAGAACAAAATGTCACTGATGTCAGCACTGCCCTATCCGTTCGAAAACCCGGCCCCCTCATTTGTCACGGGCCCCACAATGTGTGTCAGCATTTCTACGACACCCCACCCGCCGGTCGTTTCGGTACAATGTCCTACATGGTGCGCGGAGTGTCCTATCTGCTACAATCATTTGGGCCGTTGCGTGAGAATGGCATGCTGTCGGTCGACTGTAGCGTGCAATGAGAACAATTCAGCGTTAATCTTACCTACGTCTCGTGTCGATTCTCATATCGATAGGATTTCTTTATTCATAATCTGATAGGTCGTACTCCCTATGTTCATTTCCCCCTGATTTCCCCTGACTTGCTTCGATCATGCAGTTCTTTATACGGACACACTCCATTTTACCATGTAATTGTAGATATCTTGCCTCTCTCCAAGTGACGTTGACAGTGAATTCACGCGAACGTGCCATTCTAGTCTAGATAGCATTTCGATACCTGTGTTCCTGTTCCTTATCTGGAACAATGCAAATGAAAAGTTTATCATATTGTTCAGGTATGTGAATCTGTTCACTCCATTACCGGCTGTTCTTTCAACGTTCTAGAAGGTAGTTGATTCGGATAGGAAACCGATAAATGGATACAGAATTTGCAGATCCAGTAAAATAATTGCCTTTAGTGGTTATTTCGTTCTTACCAAAGTCCACTTTATACCAAAGAAACTTTTCAGGATCAGACATTTATCTCGTCGTAACCACATCTATCATACCGGCGCTCCACTGTAACCTGATTTTTGTTCAAGCGAAAGGCGGAGCCTCTGTATCAGCAATACTTTTGTGTGCGCGTGAGCGGTGTACACCTCAGTTATCAGAGCGCCTACTTTTGTCCTGCTGACTATTTTCAACGTTACTCTGATGCTAACCATTTCAGACTACCATTCGACGGTCGTTTCCGCTTGCAGGGCTTTCAGCTGGCATGTTCTTTATACAATTCGTTTAAGTTACCATGCAATTGACGGTGTCGTTGTATAAAACAAAATTCATGGGCCGTTTGCGAAAATTGACGACACTCTTGAGATAGAATACATCAGTAATTCCCAAGCTTTCACCATATTTCACGCGTGCACACTTCTAAGCGAAACTGTGATCTCTACCAAACTATTGAACTGATGAACAAACTCTTACATGACAACTCCCTATATCGAACATCTTGGTACATACTTTTGTCTGCTGTGAATAAGGGAACTTAACGTTAGGATTATCCGGATCCTCGATTTCAGGTGAGGTGCCTATGCCTGCGGCCTTCGAGTGTTTTGTCAATCAACTTCACTTGAAATTTGTCTGTGAAGCTACGAAGGCCATAGGATGTTACTGGCTTTCTGCGTCCAAACTCAACCGAACGGTTCCTTATTAAGCATTTTGTATTGTAGTCCGAATGGTATTCGGTTTAGCGTTAGCAACTTCTTACTCCACACTTGTATAGTAAGTAAAGACCGAAATCCCTGATTGACCACACGTCAAACTAGAAGAAAAGGCTGCCGCGTGCCAAACGATACGATGTTTCAAATCGACCGGCCGTTCTCTATCTAAGATCGATTTAGATATTGATTCCAGTACGCCAGACGAACTATATAAATGTAGTGCTTGCGCTGTACTATTTTCTGAACGTTAGGACGAGCAGTTTGTACATAGGATTTCTATTGACTATGTTATCCCTGTACCTTCGATTAATGAGACTGGAAGTTGACGCTAATGGAAATAGTAACTGGATATCCATGGGCTCCAGGTAATGATATGAATGTATATCTATCTAGTGGATCAAAGTAAGTCATAGGGTTTCTGTTCGTGAATGAGCATCAGTGTTTGATGACTTCCGAAGACCGTATGTACGGCCAGTACCAACTGGAAATGGGATGTGACCATTTGGGTGCATGAGTGCAACCGACTGTTCATCAAGATACATATCCACCGTAACACTGTCATAACACAAGCCGATGGTTGACACGGATGCTTAGCTGTCATATCTACGATGCAAAGAAATGCTGTTCACTTGATTAATTAATTCTGAAACGTTTACAAAATATGAAAGGAGTGGTACTTATTCCTTGAATGTTTTAATGTTCTGGCGATTAAGACTATCTAGATCGGGGTTAGGTGGCCGGCCACATAGATCCCGCTGAGAGATTTCGGAGAACGCTGACAGGCCATGTTCATTCTAAACGGTGAGAGGTTGGTGAGTTGTAATGAGCATTTTATTGTCACGAACGATGCCCACAAGGTGGGTTGCTTGTGTGACGATACGGTCAAATGTTTGATCGCAGTCCGAGAACCTGTACCTAGTACATTTCAATAAGAACAAAACTGTTGGGCTGATGTGTGTCTAAGTGCGTCGCCCTGCTGACCCATTTTGCGCCACATAAACATTAAGACTAGAACTTACCCTGTGACATCTCACAGTACAATCCAGTATAAAGGTAAATGCGATTGTGCGACTATATCGGTATCAAGCCAAATCACTCTGGAGAAATAGTGGATCGCCATTTTCAGGGCTTTAAAATGCCTTGTCCAATTCTACGTTACTGCTCCCATCATACCCTCGCATCACATCTCTAGGGGTGGTGCTACCACCCGATCTGTGCTAACGAGTAATCTTTAGAAAGCAATGCTAACAGTGCAGGCCCTCAATCACACAAATTTGGGTAACCTGACTGTTCAACTCACGCACATGGCGCATGACAGCAGAAGCTGCGACGCAGAAAAATGAAAACTTAAGTTAACCGTGTCACGCATAAAGCAGAACAACACTGATTCACAGTCAATTTATAGTTGAGTTCACTGGGTGTTCCAATATACATTAGAAGCGACCAAACATGGGTTATTCGAGCAAGACTTAAACCACTGTGATAAGTTGACAGGGAGACATTTGGCCAGGTTTTTACGCCTGATAATCGAGTACAGGAAACAATCAACAAGACTTGGAAATTCACGTTTTAAATCAAGAAAATACGCGGTTTGAGCAAGCTTGTTCAAGGCTTCGGTCGGACCAATGTTTAACTGAAGTGCAGCTGCAATCATAAGAAGCTCAGAGTGCTTGTTCCAGTCTTTCGGAGAAACAACATTCAGCAACTTCTGTAATAGCATCACTTCTCCAAAAAGGATAGTTGAACGAACACCAACGAACGTGAGGCAATCAAGGGAATTTGGAGTCCATACTATTCGCAGTGTGTGTGTCGGTTGCTGCGGCGTATTCATTATTGCGAGCTCGGTCAGGTATTTGCGCAAACTTTTCGGCATATGACTAACAGTTGAATGCACGTAAGAGTGGAGTGAAATGTTATAACCCCGAGTATGAAGTACATGGCAGTACATAAGAGCTGTTATCGGCGGATTCTCCGGATTGGCTTGAACAGCCAACGAAAACGCAGGCAACGTGCAGGGTAGTGTTTTTTCTTTCGAGTCGGCTTGAGCTGTTTGTGGTGTGCCCAAAACAGCTGAACGTTTAGACTTTTCTGATTGAGCCTTGGCACTTAACTGGAATAAATTCAGCAAGTGGGAAACTGAAACATCCAGTTCTTCCAGTCGAGTAACAAGGGACTGAGTTTCTTCGTCATATATCAATTTCGATTGACTATGCGGACTTGTCCAGAGACGATCCACTTGGTACATACCATCCGTGTGCGCGATATTCTCAACTGGTTTAACGATCCTGTCGAGCTTGTACATATTTCCTGTAATCAGAGATGACAACAGACGTAATACACAACGAAGGTAACTATAAGAAAAACATCCCCTAGAACACGGAACAAATACAAGCATAAATAACTCGTTTTTACAAGGTCGATGGCGTCGACATATCGAAAAAATAAGAGAAGCAATTATCAACATCCATCGTTCATTTCCAACGAAGTACTCCACAGAGTTTGGATGTGAGTTCCTTATTCAAAGTTTGAAAATGGTGTCCATTTACCCTACGGATTTGTTTACTGTTTCATCATCATCACAGACAACAATACATCAGTAGTTCACACTGATGCTTAACTGCCACACAACCATGACGAAGAATAAAAAGCAAACCCTGTATAGGAAGAGAGAAGAAAAGAAAGGAAAAGAAGAGGGGACCTAGTCACTAAAAATAGTTACGCCTACACCTTGCAAACAAACAACCGAGCTGTAAGTGAAAGTAAGGCCTCATCAGCAAGACAGCTTCCTTACGGTTTTCACTGCACCGCGTCATGAAGTACACTCACCTCACAGACAACTCGGACAAACAACGACAACATTCAGACCACCGGTCTCGGTTAGCCTCCATCTCACCTAAAGTTTCAAGCCATCGACTCTGTGAGTCGCGAGGGTTCCAGCCCGGGAGACGAACTCGATCTACAGTGCCCAACTCCTTCGTGAACGATTTCATTTGTCTACTCCAGGTCATCTGTCAACCTCGCACCTTACGCCAATCGGTCGAAGCGTCGGTAAACAGTATTCGGTGTGGCAAGCGATAAGCTGGTATCCTTAGTACATGGCCTAACCATCTAAGTTTTTGCAAATGTAGTGACTGAATAAAAGAACTCGTTTGACAATCAGTGCCAAACACCCGCTTCCTAACCTCCTCGTTGCTTACTCGCTGGTGCCACCCGATACGAGCGATTGAACGCAAACATCGACGGTGAAACGCCTGAGGACGAAGTTCCGAATATTTTTACCGAATCATGAACGTCTGTTTACGACGGGTCTACTGCTAGGTTTTCTGTCAACAGCGGATCCGTCTTCTTACTATCACACGACGATCTTGATTTTTGATGGCAGTCGGATTGCTTCTCGGGGCCTCGTAAAGTGTCAACTAGCGCAACCCCGTCACGCACGTTAAGCCAGTCTCTCACTCGCGGTCTTTGTTGATCAACAACGCGAGGTTTATTGCCTATCTGTTGATCACGCAGTTAAGTTCACATACGTGCGACAACAGTACTGAACGCGCGTGGATACACGATGTTTCTGAATGGCGCGGAACGTACATACTTCCCAAAACCACACAGTACGTTCGGCCTAGATAAATGGGAGGAGCAAGAACAGCGATAAAAACGTACACAAACAAAAATCAAGTAAACTGGTGATCAGGATTTTACTCCAGTTCCCAAGGCCGTGCCTACAAAGTGTGAACATCGTTCCCATAGTCCCAGCCGAGGGACTGCTAATGCCGTACAGAGTCAAGTCGGCGAAAGAATTCTTGTTCGAATCCGCCTTATACACTAATCACTAAGCTACCCCTCCAGCCTAACTCAGATAGTGCAAAAAGCGGAACAAACGATAGATTGGCATACACAAAATGTATACCAGTCGCCAAAATTTATGTAGCGGAACGAACCTGCCGAGAACCGTATTAGCCATGTGGTGACCTCATTACGCAGTGAAGTGCCACGGTTATTAAAAACAAACAGACCTAGAACAATATCCACAAGAATGGGTCTAGTTTCGTAGCTACACAGAAGGGCGACGTGTATTGAGGTGTTGTACATCCGGCTCTCAGTGAAAGGCCCATAACACGCCAGTACGAAGACTACAACTTCACAAATATCACTTGGGCTTTGAACGACCGATTGCTAATCCCGTTTAACAACCCGTCAGAGCCGATTACCTACCTCTAACGAGTCATCAGCGATGGTGGGTGTAGGCACAGGCTCCCGACAGTCTTGGAGCGGAACGCTGCATTTCCGTAAAGCAGGGTGCAAGAGGAATCGGCGAAGTGGAATTGGTGGTCTGCTGACAATGTCTATCTATGTAATGTAGACCGTAGCGATGCTGTCAGCACACTTGAAGCCCCTGTCGGTGAGTAGTTCTATACCTGAGCTGACCATCGACTAGGACGCCCTCTAAAATAATAAACAAGGATCCATGAAGTAGGATAACTTTGTCAAACACCAACCGTAAGACAGCGGTAATTCATCATATGTCTGCTTTGTTCGGTGCGTTAGTGAAGTGTTCTGAATGTGTCAACATACTTATCAGGCAAGTCTTTCCGCACGAGACAATCTCAGTGTTGTTTTGCCAAAGTGAGTGAAGGGAATCCTGAATGTCCAAAAGGATAAGAATCTGTCACCTGTGGGTACGGCTGTGTGCTGGCAACTGATAACGTGAAAATCCGACTAACGGTGCCAGAGTGCAACCCGGCTTACCCTTCAATGACTTATTCTTAGCTTGTCAAAGCTGGTATATGAAGGACTAAGGACGCCAGTATCATCGAATCGACCGAAATAAAGCACATTCATTTACGATTACAGCACAGTACACTGGCCTTTCTTGAAAACAGCCCTGATCAGACGGGGTAATTTATGCCGGAGATTCGTAAGAAGAAAAAAACAACCGGCTGTCGGATGTTTACTAATCCTAGTCTTTGAAGAGGGTCGAAGGAAGTGCTTGATGTCCTGAAGTGCTTAGCAGTCTGGTTTCTCACTAGCCTTCAGGTATTATCGGAGACTGCGGTTGCCCATATATTTTTGTCGAGTCAGTTGTTACCATGCTTTTATCGAACGAACCAGGCCTAAGTTATGGACCTTTGCTCTTCTTACCCAAGCCACTGATCGTTTACACTATCTTGCAACCTCTGTTTATAAAAATGTATTCGACCGAAAAAGAGAAGGTTTCTTCTACCCAGTCGGTTCGAAGCTGATCGAAATTCACCGGGACCTTCTCTTATTTGGGGTCATTAACACGGAATTTCTCAACTTCATCGTTACGTATCAGCCAGATAATCTGAAAAGGATCACCATTTCCATCGAACTCTAGATCAACAATTACCTTGTCTACTTCAACGTCTGCGATGCCGTCGGTGTCAGCGTTGAAGCGAGATACATTTAACTTTTAAATGGAATTTGTACAAAACATTCGTTAACTGCCTGGTTCGACCTGGATTAGCCAAATTTGACATTCGTTCTGGTAGACAGAGAGCGCTAGCAAAGGATTCCAACTACAGGGTTGTCAGTGTCCAGTACTATCGGGATGACACTTCAGGAGACGCAGTCCTAGGTGGTTTGATTTGCATTCCCACCCATAAGAATCTTAAACTACAAAACTGTGTAGCTAAGTACAATATCTGAGCAAATGAAAAGGCAAGAAGTCAATTACCATCGTCCTATGGGCCCCTCATGCATGTGTGACAGCACTATCACTCGCAATCCAGAGTTAACGAATAATCAACTCCGTTGAGTCTTCCAACCGACTGCGGTCGCCAAATTCGTTTTCTGTCAGTATGACCGCCACCAACAATATGAGAATCCAACAGAGTTATCTAGAAATTTTGCAGGAGGAAGGAACATTTGCAAACCTAGCGATCAATCAAAAGCATCAGGCACGCATCTGTCTCTAACCTAACATCACCTGTTTCTGCTCCAGTTGTCCAACCAGCGCTAGTACAGATGTTGTGTTTAACGCAGTGACATCGTGGGCACTAGTTGACACTGAAAATACCGAAAGTTACAATTCAAAGGATAGTGTCAATCGTAACAAATGACATGTACAGGATTTCGGGATTCAGATTTTTCCCCAACGTCTACACGCCATGGTACGAAGGATGAAGCTTTCATCCACCTACAAAGTTAAAGGATATTGAAAGAAAGCAACACTGAACCTTTGAAGTCTTCCTGAAGAGCCCAGGTGCTAGTTACTACGAATGAACAACAAAAATTCTCGACTAAAGTTAGTAAACGGTTCGCGCATATGAAGGCTTACTAAGAGTGGAAGAAACGACTGGGAACGTTTCTGGGTATCGCAGCTTTCGGCCCAGAAAATGCTTAGCGCCAAAATGTCTTCAAGGTAGGTGAGAAAATGTACATTGTTTCTGAAGCTTGAAACTACTTTTATGAATTATGGCACCCCCCCCCTGTGGAGTCATTAGTGACGCCGCTTGTCTCTATTGACGAGATTGACCTGGAGGAAAACTTAAATCAGACCAATATACATGCTGACAACGTTGCCGTTTGTTGAAAAAAAAACAAGATGAACCTGAAGTTCTTAGATGTGACAGAAAAGTGTCGTATGGTTTTGAATAATAAAAGTCCCTTTTTGGGGCAAACAAAATACACTCGCCAAGCCACAAATTTGCCCTGAAAACCATAAAATACAACCCAGGGAAATGTGAACCCTGGCATGGATTGGAGCCTCCAGGTGACTTGAGACCACAACCGCTCGGCCTCTACTCGCGATGAATACTGAGTTATTGAAAAAAGCATACACCGCTGTGCACAATAAAACTTTCCCTGTGTCAGGGTTATGAGAACATAAGAAAACGAAAAGAACGGAACTGGTCAATGTGTTTGTAGTCATAATAGATTCAAAAGCTCCTTCATTGGTAACACCAAATCAAAGTGAACGGTCCGTTTCTTTTTTTTTTGAGAAAAAGCCAATGACATCACTGCCAGGGAATGGGGCGTGCAAAATAGTAGAGACTTATTTCTAACCTCTTACGAATCCACCTTCTGTAGATTTCGTCCACGAGACCGAACAGAGGAATAAAGAATGATAAAGTGCTACGACAGCGTGTCGAATGTTTATCTTGTCGTAACGATATTGTCTACAGAACTGGCACTGGAAAAAAAAGCTATATATAAGTTTTTGGTCATGCACCCTAATTGCAGAACTTCAGAAACAACTACAGAGAAAGTTTTGTCGCCCGATGTAACTTGTATGGAGTATTTTGTTCGGAAGAAGAGTCTCCCGTTCTACCTTTTGGATGTAAAGATCGCGAGACAACCATTTTTAGCCTGTATCGAAAACATGCACAACGTTACAATTCACCGAACAACCCAATCAGTATCACACAGTCTTATGATAGATTCAGCATTAAACTCAAAAGCCTAGGATCCTCGCAACAGATGCTTTCTTATTAGTGCTGACGAATGTTCACGTACCTTTGCCCGGATATATCGTCATCAACTACAACGTGTTTCATTAATTTATGATCGCCGTTTGGCACGCTATTTCCATACACTCGATAAACTGAACAGGTTTCCCCATGATCAGGGTATCGCGAAGAGTAAGAGGACCAAATGCAGTTAACAAAAAAAACGGCCAAGACTAACGACAGAAGAACAGATTGTGGAAGGTATTTACTTTGTGCTTGCGATGCGACGTATTATAATCCAGTCATTGTAAGACAGTTATCCCCGTGCACTGTATTCGACTGGGTCTCTGCTTCATACTCCAATCAACGTTACGTTGCAACAAACATCACCAACCCCGTAGTTTAACTCTTCTGGGGTAATTCAGATAATATGAAACGACCGAGCTTCTCAAGGTAGCCCCTCGACAGAGGAAAAATGAACTGTCATAAGGCAACCAAATATAAGTCCATTCTCGTCTTCCGACGGGTGCGAGAAAACCGTAACACTTCGTCAGTTGGCATGGCCGAGCAATACATCAATTGAACTCTCTGCTTATGATCAACTTCGACAGAAGATTCACTAAGAAGTGGGTCGTCGAATCGGTGTTGAAACCCCGTCTAACGGAATTAGTGACTGACACACCTCTGTCACAACGAGACTGGATCGTGACGCGGTGTGATGGCTTGCGCATCTCGATGACCTGTTGGGCTGAACTGGACGGTGTGGCCACCACACCGATAGAGTCACTCATGCCAGGCAGGTCAACAGGTAGAGGTCTGACAAACCAGTCTCCTGGTCCTCCAGGTTGGGAGTTCGAAGAAAATGCACCAGTTCTGGTACACTGCCACCCACTCGCTGCCTTGCGGTACAGGCTTTTGAGCCAAAGGCTTTAGTTGAGAACCGTAATCGTTCTCCTGTAGAGGTCTGGGCGCCCTAGCAGTATCTCAGCCCACACAACCATGAATAGTCACAACACCAGTAATTCCATACTGCATCGACCGTCTCGCAGCCTAAACCGGGTCGCCCTATCTGCTGCATACAGCAGGGTGGATAGGTAAAAACATGCTACTGCTGACCCTTCCCCCACCGTCCTATCAAATTTAGTTTTCAGGCCCCTCCAGAGTTCCATTTCTGATAGTTACTCCATAGGTCCCACAACAGGTGTAGCTAACCGTGGTAACACTGAGCCGGTAAGTTCCGTCTCTTGCCATCTACCTTCAGGCCTCCCTCGTCCCTTGCTTAGAGACCAAAGGATGCGAATTAATATAGGTGCCTTCAACGTTCGCACGCTAAAACAGATAGGTCAACAGGCCGCTCTTGCACGAACGTTAGGTTCTTTGCATGTCG
>LUCH01002916.1:39755-52627 GCA_013368495.1 Paragonimus heterotremus
TGATGTATTGCTGTCCATAATGATGATGACTGACACCTAGGTGTTCTCGACAGTGTAGAAATCACCAAACTAAAGCGGACGAGACTATTACTTACCTAATCGAAAAACAATAATCTTGGTAATTGGCATCGCTCTTGTGACTCACAGGCTACTTTGGGTATTTACAGTTTATACCCACATCCAAGCTGTTGTCGATCGTGAGGACAATCACGCATATATTGATAGTTGTTACGTTGACTATCAGTAACTTTTGTCGTTTCAACCGTTGATACACGTTGTCCAGTGTGTGTCTTTGTTCTCATTCATGTCACTGACTATCTGCGCCATTTCGCAACCCGGTTTACTACAGATTCACTGTTAACCCGATGGACCAACCGATTACACTAACATTTATCAACAAAGCCTCCAGAGAGTTCTATAAACAACACAGGGATACATTCCCACTGCATACGGTGGGCACCGGATCCAACGATCCCTTCCAGTCTGCTCCACTGGTTCCGGTGTAGATATTCGACAAGCTGAGTTAGACGCGCGTAGGATGGCATAGGCACGAGTCACTTTTGACAACCTGCGTCATGTGGCGTTGAAAACACGTTCGGTTGTCCCTGAAAGGAAGAGTGTATAATGCTTACGTACGTTCTGTTTTGCTTTATGGTTCGGAAAGGTGGCCCGTTCGAAACGAAGATATAAGCAGTCTTGTGTTTGACCATCGTTTTATCCGTCAGTTAGCCCATATTAGGTGGACCGATCGCGTGGGCATTGTGGCCATTCGCCAGCGAGTATTGCGGAACGCTCAGGATTCGCAACAAATTGGACAACTAATCACGCCACATAGCTTACGGTGGTTGGGTCACGTACTGCGCATGGCAACTGAGCTTTAACCATACGGAGTATTTTATACTGAGACCACTAACAGTATAGTGAAACCGCGTGGTGGTCAAGCAACGACGTGGCCATGAAATATGAAGACCCCGACTGCTCTGTTGAGTAAAGTGGATAAGTGTCGCCTACCTGGTTGGAGTCCTCGTGATCACTCAAATCACCAGTCCGGAACGCCACAGAGATGGCAGTGTGCCACAATCAATGGCGTACTTGCATTCATACCATTTTTAGTTCTTTCGCTTAGTCTTCTGTTAATTTTTAACCTCCCTAGGATATTCCACATCACTGTTGAGGTCAACGGCGGCCCGGGTCACAGTACTTTATATTCAGGCTCATGGTTGTTATGATGAGGATGTTAGGCTAGTGTCCAGCCCGAATTCTCTAGGGGGGAGTCAAATGTACTCCCATGTCGTGAGTGGCCGAACACAATAAAACTTACACTAGGTTTCCGAGATGTACGTTCCTCGTCACTTTAGCTTTCACGTATTCTGGTATGTTTGTAGACAGCAGCACGTTCGTCAACTGACAAGACAATGCGCGTTTCTGCTGGCGACCCTTCCTAAAAAGTCTGATCTGAACTACTAAGATGTGGCCCATATTAAGTGGACTGATCGCGTGAGCAACGTGGAAGTTCGCCGGCGCGTATTCCGGAACAATTGGGATGCGCGATCTATTGGTCAACTAATCACGGTACACAGCTTGCATTGGCTGGGTCACGTACTCCGTATGTCATCTGATCGTTTGCCGTACCGGGCATTGTATATTGAGACCACCAACAGTTGGGTAAAACCGCGTGGTGGTCAAGCAACAACGTGGTCACGAAATATGAAAACCCTGACTGCTCCATTGAGCAAAGTGGGTAGGTGTCGCCTGCCTGGATGGGGTCCTCGTGATCACTCAAACCGCTGGTTAGAGACGCTATCCGAGATGGCGATGTATCGCAGTCAATGGCGTACCTGTATTCATACCATTTCTAGTTCTTCCGCTTAGTCTTCTTTTTAGTAACGTTTTCTTCTAGGATATTCCACGTCGCTGTTGAGGTGAGCGGCGGCCCGAGCCACAGTACCTTTTGGTCAGGCTCATGGCTGTTATGATGATGACGATGAAGATGTGGCTTCACCATGTGGTTACATCGCAACCTTTTTGCAGCGTGAAAGTACTGCCGTCACTAAACTTTTATTTACTCAAGAGGTTTTCGGCATGGTGCCTAATTTACTTCTGAAGGGCAGGAACAGCCTTCCTTACGGCTGTAAGGACTATTTGGACTACTTAACTTCCCTCTCAACTGTGCTTCCGCAGGAAAGCATTGTTTTTCAAGGCTCTCCTAGTAATGGTCACCTTGAGCTTATCGTCGTAGGCCAGATGACTCGTTAAGTCAGGGTAAACTATCGTCTTCTGTAGACGACTGTTCTCAGCTCGACTATTGATGTAGTCTGTCAATCCTTTACTCTTTCGTCAGGCATTACGCAAAAAAAGGTTTCCACCCAAAATGACGTAAACCTGTCTACTGACTCACAAAACATCAATCTACCCAACTCATGTCTGACACCAGTAATCAATCCCTCAGTTGCTATCTCCCACCCCAATCCATGTGCATTACACACTCGTCCTGGCCAAACTGTAAGACGGCCGACAATCTTTAAATATTATCTTTATTGACTCACCGCCTGATTCCTTAACTACCGAACGTCAGTCTTGGCCTCTTCATTCTCCCCGGACGTTACCAACCCCGTACTTGCGAGCAGGCTGCGCGCCAAGACAACCAAAAAGTCACTTGGCCTTTTTGCTCAGTCCCGAGAGTGATGGGGAAAGTAGTGGCTTTCGAATAGTGTCTTTCGAATGTTCTGGGCAAGAAAAGGTGAAACGCGAGCAGCGGGTTAAAACTAAGTCACGAATTATGGCAAACCGCAAGTTTCAACTGGAGACTAGGGTCGTAGATTCTGTTCCAGAAGTATCCATTCAGGCGTATGTGCCAGTGGTGGAAAGCGGGGACGCCGTTTCCGTGGTCACCATTCGAACGACCGACGCCCCAAGCACGGGCACAAGTGTTGAAGACACCGAAACCGCACAAAAACCGTTTCCCGAATTACCTATGCCAAAACTCACTCAATAGCCCGCAGAAAATTCCTTCTTCCAAGAATTCGGAACGACAGGAGCCCGTTGGGGCCGTCTCCTGTGACTTGAAGAGCATTTATTTGGCCCACCCTATTAGGTACTTCTATCAATGACCCCAGAGCCGCACACAAACCCCGCGCCCAGCATACGAAAATCTTAAATTTTCCGTGGGTGAGAACTCTCAAACTCCCTACCAAAAAGCGGAATTTGGCAGGGGTGCAGAGGTCGTAAGTTGCGACAACGAGAATGTTGGCCAACCGTCCTGTAAGGTTGCTGACATACGCACAATCGGTGATATTGCGCCCGCAGCCTCAAAGGAGTGCCATCAGAACCACTCGATAGTACAGATCGAGTCCAACCCACCACCCTCCTCAATTCTAGGTCTTCTTTCTCAAGCTCTTCCGCGCACTCTACTCTCTTTTTTCTCGCGAAGTCAAATGAGGAAGTAGCTCTTAAGTGTATGTATACGAACTAAGTTCGTTCGATAAATTACCGGAAATCAGACAGTTAATGTATGATACACAACCCCGTATATTTGCTTTCACGGAGACCTGGCTTACAGGTGATATCAATGACAGTGAACTGAGTGTTCCGGGTATTTAGTTTACCGAGCTGATTCCGTCCGCGGGGAAAATGGGGTTGTGTGGTTTTCCTTTACCAGTATCACTCAACCCTCACGGTTATCGGTGGATTTCATTCTTCTGACAAATGACGCTGTGTGGCTTCCATTGGCACTGAGTGGCCAAGACTCACTCCTAGTGAGGGTTATTTATTGTTCTCCCTCGTCCGACGATGACATTTCTCGTAAACCTAGACAACTTCCTAGGGCTACAACACTTTACTCATCTGCTTATTATGGGTGACTTTAATGCATCCAAGATAAACTGGGCATCAGTTTATCACCAGGACTGCGAAAGCGGATTCTCGACATTCTTATCGACGATGATAGGACGAAGAGCGTGGACACAGCATGCCAATGCCCCAATGTGGCATCGTCCCAACCAGATTCCCTCTCTGCCCAACCTAGCCATCACTAATGAGAGCTATCTGGTGGACAGTGATCATTAAATCACCAATTGAACACAGTGACCACCCTTTGCTCATTTTTGACCTTATCTGTTACTGGGTACAACCTGCGAAAAAAATCCACAGTTCGAAATTTTAATCACTGATTCTAACGGACTGAGAAGCTACCTAGGGCCACTTTTTTTTACTATGGCTCTGTGGACCAGAACTACCGTGAACTTCAAAGCGCAATTGCGAAAGCGGACGACCTATCTGTACCGCACAAACTATGCACTTTCTCTTATCGGCCACCTCTTCCGCGCAGAATACGTCGTCTCCTCGATGACCGTTCCCATTTATTCGCGAAGCATAGTCTCACAGAAAACCCGGAGGACCTTAGTGTGTTCCATAATGATCGAGAGATGTAGGCTGGAAATCCGTGGACACACAAAACTCGTGCAAGCCAAGGTCCTTCGCAGAGCCCGCGGAAGCAAAACATTTAACTTAAGTATATGCGACGACTAAGAATAAACCCTCAGCCCTTTCTTTACGACTGCCCGACGGGGGGGACCTCATTTGGCTCCCTAGTTGTAGCCGAGTTGTTTAGGGAGCACTACTGGGCAGTCTGCAACGCAGCCCCGCCGGATTGGTACGCTATTGCAAGCAAGTAAACGGGGGCGTTCATTAAAGCGTGCCACTCTCAATCACTTCTTACTAAACCGTTATTTTTCTTCCACTCAGCATGGCTTCCTTCCTAACCGGTCATGCTTATTTTCGTGGACAATCTGACGGAGGCCAAAGATAATGACCTCATCTCAGATGCTATATTCTCCGACTTTGCCAAGGCTTTTGACCGTGTCCCACACGGCCCCCTGAAACACAAACTGGAAGCCCATGGTATTCAAGGGAAGGTTCTTCCCTGGATTTAATCCTTAATCAATAGTAGAACTTTCAGAGTTAAAACCAGATCAGAACATTCATCTCCCTTTCATTTCTGCAGGAGTTCCTCAAGCGTCAATGCTAGGTCCTGTTATTTTTGGTCAAATCAATGACCCCCCGGAAAATATTTTCAACAGCGTCCTTCTATATGCCGATGACCTAAAAATCTGGAATACCACTGATTTCAGTGCAATACGGATTGATCTTGATGCGATTAAGCGCTGGTCGGAGGATTGGGGTTTCCCACTAAATGATAATAGGTGCGCACATGTCACTCGGTGCAGATTCTGGCAATGCCTTCGTGATTCGGTGCAATCAGCATAGTAGATATCACGAAAATCAATCTGAGGAAAGATCTGGGCATCTGGCTGTCATCTAACTTAACTTTCGCCAAGAGATAGCGGCTAAAAAGGATTTGCCGCTCATGAGATGATTAAGCGCAATTCCCTCCGCATAGACAAGAAGGCGTTTCGAACGCCTTACGAGGTTTATATAAGACCGCTCCTCAAGTATGCTAATCAGGGTGTGTATACCAGCCTGAAGTAAGACATATTAGCTGTTGTGCGCGTCCAGCGCGCAGCTACCAAGCTAGTCACGGGCCTAAGAAACGTCGCATACGAGTCCCGACTTCAAATTCTTGATCTATATCCACTTAAATTTCGACGACGCCGCGGTGAGTTAATTCGCACACACGTCTTCAGAGTAGGTCTCGTTGAGCATTTGTTTATCACAGCGAACGATGATGGCCGGCGAGGACAACAGGAAACTCTTCAAGATTCGTCCTCGGACCTTTTTCAGGTAGTAGTAATTTTCTTACAGGGTCATTAACCTTTGGAGCGGAAATTTTTGAGGTTGTTATTAGCGATTCTAGAGATCGCTTTAAAGTACTGCTTGATTCGCATTTACCAAAAAACTCATTATGCGAGTAATCTCATTGTTCTTGATATTTACTGTAATCCTAAACAGCGGTGCAACACCCTGTTTTCAACGATTGCTTTTCGGATCAACAGACGTCCGCTCGACACTGAGCAAGAAAAACCGACTGAATCCGGGACCTCCGACCCTCTGCCTCGAACCCGTGTATCAATCGCTGAACCTTCTCTTCAGCGCACTGAAGGAACCGAATTCGCTGGAACTTTTGCCATTCACAAGGAACCTTATTCCAACATGCGATAGATTTAACAAGGTGGAATCTACCACCGGCAGTTAATGTGAGTCGTAAATAGCACTGCAGCATTATTGATTGATTTCTTCGTTCTGCCACTACCTAGCAAACACATGGCCGACTCCAAGTTGTTGGCCAACATCTGGTCAACTCATGGCCACACAGTAGACGAATCGGATAATAATAGTAGGTGGTATTAACCACGCTTATTGTGGTATTCAAACGAGTTGTTAAAAATTTCTTGGATATATCCAAGTCAATGCTGCGAAGCTGCAGATACCCAGACTTGTGTCAGATTTACGACTTGTTTACCCGGTGTGGCAGCACGTTTTCATAGTGCTGGACCATATGTTTATCAAGTCATTTCGAGTTACCGCTCCTTAGCTTCGTGAGAACAGCAACGACTACGTACACCTTTACACAATCCAACGAAAGCCACATGTGTATTCAGACAGATGTGACGAACGCGTTCGATGCATTTTTTCAACAAACTAACAGAACGCAAATACCTACTCAGAAGTAGGATCCGATTACTGCAACTTACAAGTCGACCGTTTTTACCTGGTTATCCGTTACAATCGTGGAATAAATTCGGGCAAATCACAGATCCTGACGGGCAGCGTTCTTCTGAAGCAGGGTTTTAAATGATAGGAGACAAGAACATACAGAAATCAGAGGCCCAGTAAGCCACGCATACGGCCCACACAAACGAAGACGAGAACCGCTCTAATAACACAGCAGCACGATAGTGGATGCTCAGCTGTCTCGTTTCTATTGGTCAATCAGGCATGTGGTGCTTCCAGTTGAACTTAACTTCAGTCCACGGCGCAAAGAGAAAATGACATATTTGAACTACTGCAATGGCATGCAGTTAGTGACGCTTAAAATATAAATACAGTACTCAAGTCTGTGGGACAAGTACTTGTCACGCAGGCTTAACTGAGTGGTTAGCGCTAACGACGGCGGTTATTTGAAATGAAGCACTTTGAAAAGAATTCTTTGCCTCATGGTAAGTTGCCACATTTCAGGTTTACTTTTTCGCAGATGTGAACCAAGTTTGAATGGAAGATAAGTGGTCAATTTTTCACAAAAGTTTAGAATGCATGTGTTTACGTATTAAGAATGGTAATGAAACATTTAGAAACATTGTGAGGGTGATAAATATTCCTTTCTGTCCTGCCATTGCGTGAAGATCCACACAGCTACTTCAGTTCGCCTATGAGTTCTCCGATCATCCAGGTTTCGCCGGCAGTCGTGACTTTAATTTTCACTGTTTTATGATAACATGTTATTGCAAATGTGACATTTGGGGATAACTTACCCAGCAGCAAACCCCGTACCACAGTTAAACCTCGAATCGTGCTTGTTTGCTAGTTTCGAATGCGCCTCACAGTTTGGAGGCTTGAATGCTAGTCGTAGGCCATAACTTCTTCATTTGCCGTGGGTTGGAAGGGTCCAAAGGAACAATTCCCAATCAGTTCTTAATCTCGAAAATTGAACGACAATGAAAACCAAGACTCAGCATGCCGACCACGTACATCGTTACCGATTCTGAAAAATTGAGTGTGCACCTAAAACACGTCAAACTAGTGAAGCATGGGGCGAGTTATGATTTTAGTCCCGGGGTGGATAGTGCACATTGACAGCTCGACTAAAACAGAAGTAGGTAATAGACCGAACTCGTCGAGAAAAATGTGGCTACCAAAAGTACTTTTTTTGTTGAATACGCTACATGGCTTCCCCCTGTAAGTTAATAAGAATTACGCTGGTCTTCGTTATTCCAAGGAGACAGAAAAGCGTCATGTCATTTTTACTGACCACAGCTACTAGGTGACACACGTAGAATAACAACAAAGGGCACGCAATATCCGAGTTTGATGGTGCTTGGTCGAGGATAGCTTCTACACTGGTAGGATGCATTCATTTAGTCTTCAACGCGTATGTCCCCTATCGCAGCGAACTGCCCAACCCAAAAACCTTCTGAGAGCGAAGAGCTGAGTAGTGTAGCCAGTTATATATGACAGGTAGTTAGAAGTGGTTTCTCCATGCACCACATTTAAATTGTCAGGAAATGAGAATATCCGCAGAGACAGGTGGAAAAGCATAACTCGCCGTGTCAACGCATCTCGCTGGCTAATGTTAGGTTAACAGCCGACGACTTCACAGATACTGCAATCAACGGGCGTCGCTGACTTCACTTATTTATTCTTCTGTAGTCATGTCTGAATGTGATATGCTCAAAAGAAACGAGGTTAGAATGGGGATAGACCTTTTCCTGAACAACACCCTTTCGGCCACACATCTGATAATTCATCAGATCACTGCAGAACGTATAAATTGAAGCAGAAACAGGTGTTTGGCCATTGCTCACACGTAAAAACACCCAGTACTTCAAAAAGTGAACAGGTATGTGGATAATAAACCTTTTTGGAGATCGCTGGATATAGACATACGAAAATTCAGAAAAGCGTGAGTTGGCAGGTGGACAAAACGACGGATACGAATATGCGCATTTGTTATGTTGAAGAAGTCCTTTCAAAAAATAAGAAATATTACCACATTCTGCGGATCGCACGGGCCTGCGAAGCTTCCTGCCGACGCGATTATGCCTAGGGGCAGATGGAACAGGAGTCGGGGTTGCCGGAATTTGGGAAATTACAGGGGTTTCCGGGAATGGAATGCATTATGTTGTCACCCGTCGGCAATTTTTTCCATAGATGTCAGTTTCCGCCTGTCAATAGAATCTACCTTTCGTCTGTCATTGTGGCTACCAGTGAAACTTTTCGTCCTCCTTGCGTGAACACTACAGGGGGCGGAGTAAGAGGGTTGCGACGGTTGAGGCAAGCCATGCCTACCCACAAATACATGGGTACAAGAAGACAGCTTAATATGTACTTGGACGGTTGGTGCTTGATCTCCAGGCTGCACTAGGCATAGTTTTGCCATGTGGTGCATCAAACGAGCTGTACGGCTACCGTAATCGCACAGTGTTGAAGGTGCGAGTGAGACAAGCTCACCTGGTAACCTAAGTGTACAGCCAAAAACTATCCTGGCTGGAGCAACGCTTAAGTCTTCCTCAGTCGTGTTCCGGAAGTCTGAACCAATGAACGAAAGTGTTGTTTGCTGAAGGATTAGCATGCGCACTAAACTTGGCTTCCGGCTGACGATAAAAAAAGTGTAACCGTCCCGTTTTCTTCTGGATGGTAAGTCGTGCGAATGTGCTTACACTCTAAGGTATTGAAGTATGTCACGAGGTGTCTTTTAATGCGATCCAAAATCCGTGGGCACAACTGCTGGACAACCACACTATGCCACCTAACGTTCCAGGAGGGCACCGGCCGCAGTTTTTGAAGAGTGGTTAAGCATCGGTATGGCTCTTGGTCATCTTGCGAAGCGGTCGACACACCTCAATGGATAAGTGGAGCAATGAGAAGTCGGTTGAGAGTCAACTCAATCGACGTTTGTATGGTGAAAACGTGCGTCTGGAAAAGAACTTTCCAGGGGGCTGTATGCACGTCAGTGGACCATGAAACGTTGGCATTGGAGGCAAGACCGGCTCCAATAAAGGACACCGTGGTTTACCTTAGGCCATATGGGGTGTTCCGTGGCGGACGTAAAATAATCGTGCATGACAGGGTGAAGCGAAGTGCGGAGTGTGTGGAACATTGTGAGGCAGAAAAACAGACAGTACAGGGCGAGGTGCGCCGCTGAAAGTGTCGCAGATTGTGGTTCTATCTGAGCATATCAGAAGTGAGCGCTGAATTTTGACAGAGCTGTGCTGACGAGGACGACCGGTCTCGGGATCAGTGGCTTGCACGACGGTCACAGTTGCCAAACCACTGTAATTTACAGCAAATGCGCTAAGATCATGAATATGTAAGAAAGCGTCCGCGGAGGCGTTTTCGGTACCTGAGACATGATATGACGTGTCACCAAAACCCAGGTACATCCAATGCTTCGGTTAATGTGAAGGTCCAAAGATGAACCCAGAAAGTCAGAGGGCGGTGTGAACGTGATTTTATGGCTGAAATCACAGACAATATGCGATGGTACTTTGTACAAATTTGTTGATTTCAGTTCACACTCAGTATGAGCTATCAGTATTCTATATCTTATTTACCATGGCCAATCGTATCCAATTAAAGGATTTGGGGTACATGAACAAGATAGTTAGCCCAATGGTAGCTGTTTATTGACAGTTGGCCCATGGATGCATTTAAGTGGAATTTGCTATGTACATTATGCACGTTTTTCATCAGCAGGTTCTTCGTGCATGTATTACATAATAAAACGTGCTGTGTTGTTTGACACCTGCATTCCTATAAACATATATACGCCAGGTGTATTACGCATACGAACATAAATTACACATTCCATATATACTGTAGATATGCAGACAGCAGAGCCATATACACATCTTCAATACACACGCGGATTATATAACGCAGCTGTCCATGTATTGTATGTATGATGCATATTTGTTGAGCGAAAAGTCGACAGAAAATGATCGACAGCCGTAAACGATGGCTTTGCCATGTCCGTGAGCTGATCTTCCCATGCATACCGCGCAAGTCGGCCGTCTTCACTCCGATGCCCGTGAAACTTGTGGACCAACTTTAGAGTGGCGTAGAGTGGGGGTCTCATCGACATTCTTGCAAAAGGAATTAACACAAGCAAGTGTGAGCCAAGGACACAGGGAGCCATGCACACGACTTTCACAAACATGAACTAAAGCGGCGCCAACAATACGGCAGCACGATGTGTTACACAATTCAAATTCATTCCGTGCCCACTAGCTGGTCTCGACTGCATAATGAACCCCGAGTTAATTTATCAGTATCTTGAGCTCATCGTCCCATGAATGTTCCCCATATATCCAATTGGGACGTCCAAAGGAAACTGGTAGTATGGTCGGGGACATTCAGGGGATATTTTAAAGACGCTTGTGGACGGTCGTACCGCATGTGTACAGGAAAACGTTTAAAGGTAAAAAGCTCCGCAAACCAACTGTAGATACACCTTGACAAGTAGAATATGGGACTCTCGAGAGATTGATGGTGAACAGCCGACAACGTAGAGTTCATATGTAACTTTCTCAACATCGAAAGGCACAAAGGCCTTTGGTCATCCCCGTACAACGTCTTCATAGGTGTTTCGTCGAAGCATCAAGCTGGTTTATTCCCCGACAGACTCAGCAACCAGCAATAGCGCTTTGTGCAAGCAATATATGATAATGGTATCGTTTCAGCTTTCCAGTTAATTTGCACATTGCGGGCTTGGACTTCCGAGGACAACTGGAACAAGTGATGGAATAAAAACAGTAGTGAGAGATATGTTTAGTGACAATCATTATACGTGGTGTGTGTAGAATACGCGCCTAACAGTTTTGAAGTCTAAAAGGTGAGCTCGGATTAGGGTTGCAAATTTTGATCAGTTATACACACTGACCACCGAACAAAACGTGTAAGTCAATGTTAGGTGAAAGTGCGACCGGCGGTTGCAGTTCATTGATGTGAGTTCTACTCAGTCAGCTCATTTTTGTTCAAGTTGATTCTGTTCACAGGACCTGCGGCGTGAGCCAAGGAAGTCCATTTTCTTGCACCGTTGGTCTACAAATTCGCACTGTGCCACAACAGGTATAAATGGCAGTGCTCCACTTTATCCCTGTCGAGAGTCTGGATTTGGACGTCCAGCGTTTTGAAAAACGGAATTCGGTGGCCCCAGTAATCCCGATTAGCTCACAGTATCGTACGCAGTATTGCTCTATCCGTGCCACAGCTCGGACTCTGTGCTGTCAGTGTTTGAATGCCAAGAATGAGGAATAAATGATTATAAGGAATTGGGTTACCACAGTGAACTAAATGGGGGAGAAAAATGACAGCAGAAGCATGCGGGATGGTTGACAAAGAACACTTATCCTGTGACGCCGTCCATTCGGAAAGCTTGGGATATTTCTAAAAACGTCATGCACCAGCAGCTATTAGTTTCGTACATGAATTCATTGTCCGTGGTGGTCTCAAAGGCCTTTGAAGAGAATTTGACTTGGACGTTTAGCACTTCGTAGGACGAAAAGTGAGCGCAAAAGTTAGCGGATATAAGAGCCCTTTAATTTTCACATTTTGTCCATAGAGCGCAGTATTTTTACTTACGGTGGAGACGTGTACCCCTGCGTTAGATAACACCACAAGATTCCCAAATTCTTATATATGGTCTTTGTTCTGTCTTGTTTATCTGGAGAGGAGTGATTTAGGCTTTTCCATCTATTTTCATGGCCAAGGTTTTTAATACTCCAAAGCTGTTCCATAAATTTAGGCTGCACAATTTTGATTGTCTGGCATCCCTCTATTTGGAACGAACGCCAGGCTTGGGAGCCTTTTGGTTAACGAGAATCTCTACCTCCCTTTTGTGCTGTCATTAGGCCTCGCGTCAGTGGTTCAGCGGTTCAATGGGTTGTAAACGGAAGTAGGAAGCTGGAGCTTTTGAGGTTTCCGTATCTCGATGCGTAGAATCTTGAGGTCCTCAGCAACAGGCTGAAATGGGGAAAAGAGGTGCAGTATCTGAACTAATGCAACAAATGTTGGTCAAGACGAGCCTTGAAAATTGCTACAGAGCTGGAAGAAACAACATGGTCCGGTAGAGCATTCCAAGCCTTACAAACGCGCAATGAGGAAAAGCTATCTCTGCATTCAAGTCTGCTATGTTGGATCTCTAGTTTTAGGGGGTGACCCCTAAGTGTCACGTTATTCCCCGTGTTGAGCATCAGGCG